>NBZA01000309.1:84978-113917 GCA_003054995.1 Aleochara bilineata
CAATCGAAGATTGTGCTGAAAGGGGTGCACGTGCAAAACTGTATTTCATATAAAACCCAGCAGAGCACTGCAATCTGTTCAATTGTCTTGCTTAATTTACCGAACGTAATAAGTTTGCTATTTTAAACTCAAGCGCAAGCGGTGCACAAGCAAAGCAAGGAACGAATTTCCAAAGGAATTTCTATTGTCCTTCGGGAACTAGAGCTAAGACTGTGTGGAGCTGAGAGCAGAGAGCGCTTGAATGAAATTAAAAATGCTTACAAACAGCAGATACGTACTACACGTGAAGGTGTAATAAACAGGAGATGATATAAAACGGTGAAAAACACAAGGAGAGTAGACAGATGTTAATATTTAATAATACAATTCTAATTACGGCCGTCCATCCCTCGCAAAAGTCGGTTGACTTTTTTTCGTCTTCGTCTTTTTCTGTTTCTGCGTCTGCTTCGCAAACAACTCATAACCCTTTACATTTTATATAGCATTATATAAAAAGCACGACTTTTTACGACACGCGCATTTGTCTCATCCTGTTCCGTTCACTTTTATTGACTTTTCGTACCCTTACTTGCTGCTGTTAGCCTGCTGCCTTGTTTTTATCCTTCAACTTTTTTCTTTTGCTTCTGCTTCTGCTTGTACTTCTGTTCTTGGGTCCGGGTCTGCAAGACGTATTTTTATGGTTATTTTCCAACATTTACTAATAACCCTTTTCCTTCTTCTTGAATTTTTTGTTTCTGTACTCCTGGGTACTTTTATGACTGCGATCAAACCGCATTCCAACAATCAACCCTTTGCTAAGACTAAGAAGGGGGATATCAATGGCTAGGGGTCGGCCGCGGTGCGCATAAAAAATAAAGGAACGAGATAACCAGATAACAAGTGTCCTTTTAGGCTTACGTCGTCCGCAACCCTTCCTTGCTGCTTCCTTAAGACGCCGACCTGGACATTGAACACGTACTTTCTTTGATGATGCCTTGTTTGCTTACACTCTTTCATTGCTACGGCAAGCTGCGGCGAGGGTTGCGAAAAGTGAAAACGACGCCCATTAAAAAGTTAATTTAATTAGCAGTTATTGGCGTAAGTCTGGACCCTTTCTGCCTTTCTTAGCCGATTTGCAATGACACTCTTTGCCCGCACTGCCGATAAATCTTGGCTGGGAATAAAGAAAAAGACCAAAGAAGTTGGTCTTATGAAAAAAGGGGTTGTCTTGGATCCACTCCTAAATCACCAACATCTTTCTAATTATATTTCGTGTGCTTAGTCTAAAAACTGAAAAGTTTTATGGGATTTTCTTGAGTTCCTTAAAGGGGACCAAGGATCAATTCTTTTTGGATTATTTATTTGGTTTGATTACATACTAATCAAATGAATTTAATTGAATTTCATGTACCCTTTTATGTTTACGCATTTACAATGATTTCTACCCAATATTATTTTTCAAAAATCAAACAAAGAACAACATGAAATAGATTAAAATTATTGAGTGGAATTGATTTATGCGTGTTTGTGTTGTTTGGCCATTGTGCTTGGTTTGGTTCAAACAAGCTGCGTTCCCTGTTTGGTGTTCGCTTTCTGTTGTGAATTTTTCGTTCAGTCATCAGTTCTTTTATCGCATCGTGTCCATGCGGTCGTTTAACCACGCAGCTTCGTAAATTACGCGAAAATATTGGGCTTGTTTGAGTTGTGCGTCGTCGTGTTTGACTTTTTCGGGGGTGATTTTTAATGATCAGAAACTAATGAACTCTATTTGCGACGTTGTGTGGCGTGGCATCGCATAAAGAGCAGCAGAACAGGCTTGGCTTGGGTTCGCTTTGGTGATGAGTTTACACTGATGGGTCAGGTGATCGTGATCGATGCTGTCGTTTAATTAAACACGTCTTGTGACGCGACAGCCCAGAGCATCAGTTATTTCATTTGATCATTTGATATCAGCTTAATTAATTACCGATGCGATGAAGATGATAGTTATGCGGCGCGCGTGTGTGCTCACAGCCATAATCAAATGCGCGCTTAATTGAAACACGACTACCCACCCACCAAGCGCGCGGCTGCTTCGTCTTCAGCTTTAGCCTTGCTGCGACGCGAAGGACACCGAAAGGTGTTACGCTAGAGAAATATGGGCGAGGAGGCGAAGATGCCAAGGCGACATATGTGTGTCCTTCTAAGAAGCTTATATACTAACGATAAGTAAGGAACTTACAACATCTTATTAGAAATGAGTTATTACATCAAAATAGTACAAAGAAAACTGAACGTTATAAATAAATATCTTAAGAAATTATCTATTTTGTTGGTGGCTCTGTAAGGAGTTTTCAGATGTTTAAGGTGAAGACACAAACACTCGGTGCAAAAATGATTTTATACGAAAACTATAAGGACGTTAGGTTATTGCTAGGCAACGCATTGGACTTTAAAGCGACTAAAGACTATAGCAGGACACCTGTTTTAATGAGTTTTGAAACGAGCGGGGCAGAGCATCAGCGTCAGCGAACGCTTTCGTGAACGAAAGAGGCGGCTGGTGACATGTGTGTCGACCGCAACGCTTTGGAATATTAATTAATACGAGTAATGCTGATGCCGCCCCACCAAGCTCAGGCCCACGCCGTACGACAATATTGTGTCGCCGCCCGCGCCGAAATTTACTTTAAATCAAACTACAAAAGCCACCCTTCTTAATGTCTCTAATAAACAGCCGCAATTATGATCGGATCAAATACAAAGTGCTGTAATAAAAGTTTTATTGTCAGCGAGTTGAGTCAAAACCAAAAAGAATTTTAATTATGTGCCCAAGTGTCAATTGACTTTTCGATCAAATGAGTCTCATTGCAATGGCAATTAATTCACCATCGACGAGCTCTCCACTGGGGCTCTTGACGCGCGCGGTTTTGCGCACTTCCGGCATGAGAAGTTTTTAAAAGGGCAGAAAATTAAGATTTCAATTTGCACAGTATGTAGGCACCAAGCAACCCTCGTTTGCGCTCTGCTCTGCTCAGGCTTTGTTCCTTCCAGCGTTTCTTTCGTCTTCGCGCCGCGCCACTGCTGCCGCCAAGTGTTCGTTTGACGTTTACGCTTCATGCACGATCGCCCTTTATACTTTTCGCCACTTGCTGCTCGCTCTGTGCTTTGCTATTTCATCCAGCAACAAGCCAACGCAACCAACGTCTTACTACTTCATCTTCAAGTCTAACGGTGTTACGCTTTTTTAACCAATGACTTTTTCAACTATTTCAAACGAACTGTTAATACTTCTTTATATTCACAAGGTTTGAGTAAATGTTTTTTGTTTTTCAGCTAGGGAAATTATTCAGAAATTTGGCAAAACAGCGTTTCTGTTGCTCAATTAGGTTTATCTTGTCATTTTTGTTCGTATCTTCAATTATTTTTTCATAAATATCATAACGTCGTTGATGATGTTAATCGCGTTCTTTTTTCTCTTCTGCAACTTTTCTTGTTATCGAAGACGAAGACTGGGTGCCTGTCGCCTGTAACGAGACTGAACTGAGCTGAACTGAAGAAGAAATTCGCTTAGCGCAGCACTAATAAGAATCGATCTTGTTTTCGCATGCGATGTCTGTCTTCCTGAGGCGGCAGCGCGCGAGTAGCGCTCGTTTTCCATCATCTTTATTTTTTCCCCATGCCATACCTAGCTGGGCCCCGCGTTCAGCGGCATGGATGGCGGGCAGGAATACGCACCGAAATTAATAAGTTTCGAAACTGCGTTCATTTTCCAACGGCGGCCGCGGGCGATTTTAAAAATTGGAATTTTTCCTCGTGTACCTCTTGCACGCCGTGAGTGTGTCTTCTTGTTTTTCCTCCAGACTGAGACCCTGGCAGGCCGGCAGGCAAGCATCGTAATAGCGTTTGATTGCTGATGAAGCGCGTTCTCGGGGAACAATACGAGGGTGATTGCTTGGCCCTGCTCAGCTCAGGTCTGGTTCTTTGCTTCATTGCATTGCAAAATGAATTGGAATTCGGCGGGATGGATATTAGCAGTTGAAATAAAAAGTTATTTCTTATTTCGCTAGGCAATTGGAATTTTAAATTTTCAATTTTCAATTAAAAATATCTCTCCAGGGAGAGGGCGAAATGAAGGAAACTTTTCTTGCCGCTTCTTTCATGCAGCAGAGCTAAAGGTTCGTAATTTTTCCTGATGTATGCGTTACGTTGCTTGCTAATGGTTATCACTCCCGATGGATGCGCGTCTGTGCGAGAAAAATGTAAAATAAAAAGATGCGAATTGCGCACGGCTACAAATGAGTAAAGCCCATCAGAGACCTCCAATAGCTGTTGAGTTGCAAACAAGTAATAAGGATCAAGGACGCGGATAAAACATGCGAAAAATTAATGTGTTTCCGTGCACTTTGCGCCCACTGGAGGAGGAGGAGGACTGCGCCTTGTACTGAATTCAAAATTCAGATGGATACTGATGCGATTCCCAGCGGATGCGCGTCTGTATTAATTTTCATCGTTGATTAAGTCGGCGCGAAGAATACATTTGAATGAAAAAGTTTCAACTTTTCCCCTGACGCTTCCAGCCACTTTAATTCCGGCCGAATTTTTCTTGCGGGAACAAATATGCAATGATCAAAAGCATTAATGAAACTTTTAAGGTCAAATGGTACACGGCAGAGAACTCCTCCGTGCCGGAGAAAGACACCACGCTTTGAAATGCCCACCTAAGTGTCGTACCCTTGGCGTCATTGGGTCCTAGGATAAGTTAAGTTTTGTTTTATATACTTATGCAAATAGTTGACGACTTTTCAAGTTGTTGACTAATTCATTTCTGCCACTGCCATCTTTATTTTCGCATGCCTTGAGACGTTAGACTTTTCGGGCATTTGGCACGGCGAAAAGAATTCCCTTGACATCCCCCTGGGAACAATACCTGTTCTACTTGTTTGTTCTTTTGCCCGTCGTTTTTTTGTGTTGTACTTCATTGAACGCAAAATTTGCTAACAAGAAAACAGCGGTTTTTCTTCTTCTGGCACTCACTCACAGACACAGAGGTCTTAGCGCGGATTAACAGCCCCGAAAAAGATCTGCCTAATCAATACGAAAACAGAAGAAGAAAGCATAAATTTGACTTTTAAAATATTCATTAATAATCTGTTTGGTTAAGGAGCATTCCGACCCTCGGCATAAAAGAATATAAGCTGCTTTTTTCTGACTGCAACGTCAGAGTTCCGGAGTTCTTTTTTTGTGTCTGATGACCATCCAGAGAGATTAATAAGACTCACATCCTTGCCGAACCGTACCGCACCCTTGCTTTTGCGTTGGGAGGTGGGTAGGTGTTACATCGTTTTTACCCGCGTCATTCATGCATATTAAACATAAAAATCCATCAAATCTAAAATCTAAATTGCACGCCACGGTAATGCTAATGATTTTCCTCACAACACAAATACTCAAATGTATTTGTACATCACTGAGAGATGAGCGTCGGTCTCTCAAGCATGAAGCATGAAATTATCGGATTCGCCGACATCGACATAGGCATCGGTCTGGTAATTTTTCATTCTTCCATTCGGACCTTACCACTCATATTTTTATCTCTGCTCTGCCCTGTTCGGCGAAGAGTCGAAAAAGGGTTAAAAGATGCGCTGCGCGAGAAGGGGACACGATGCAAATGTGGGGTGCGATGAGGTATTGAGTACATAGACACATTTCATCCATCTAATGGTGGGTGGTCGGCGTCGACGCTGCTTAGTACTCAACGAACGTACAGTGCTATCGCGAGGATATTACGCCAACACTCGGTAGATTGGAAGGCGGCCGGCCGCTGGATGTAAAGCCAACTTAAGCAAAAAAGCGCGACGCGACGTATGAAACGAGCCGTCCTTTTGTTTGAATATCTGTCCCTTATAGATAGCCGAAAGGGTTGCAGGAAGTGACGGCGACGCATAAATTCAACTGATAATTGCCGTTGCCGTACGAGCACTCACCATCGCGCGCGCATCGGCTGAAGTGAAGTGAAGTGACTGGATTTTTTATCGTTATATTTATAGGAATATGTATCTGCTTGCGCTTGCTATGCTCTCATCTCTTCTCCTCTCACACCACCTTCCGCTCGCGTGCGTGTTTTATGCGTTTGTACACTTTTTTTTATTAAAATAATAAATGTGTTCAAATTTTTATTCGCAATGAAATCGAGAATCGCGCATACATGGCTCTAACGCCCCTCATTTTCGCCTGTCTGCCACTGCGAACATCTCTAATCGCAGGATTTTTCTGATTGAGCGCGGGGGCGGCTGTTTTATGTACACTTACTTCCCGAAATGTGCCGCCGAGACGTATTAAATGACGCACATTAATTTCTGACTTCGGACTTTTTTATATTTTCGAGTGGCGCTCGCCTGCAATCAGAAAATTAAAATTTTTGCTTGGCTCTCGTTAAAACCGCCTATTTTTCTTCGTTCATGAATATATATTTTTACATGTAATGAAAAACATTGACAAATGAAAGAAATGAATGATTGTGTACTTTATTTAATGATCTCATGTTGTGATTGAAGTTCACAAATTCAAGAATTCTGCGTAGCGTTTGTGTCACATTTGGTGCAACTTCCTGTCGTCACAGTTTGCTTCCTGATTAACTTCTTCTTCGAGAGCAAACACTCGGTATAGTTTTATGTGGCAGAATATGAGTCAGATATTTATTGTCAAAGGGGGTAAACCTTCTTTACCCCTTTTACTAACGTGAGTAAATCCGTTACTTAATTCCTTCCTGCAAGCAGCAGGAGGAATCGACAGAGAAGGAACTAAAGGCAAAGGCGAGGAGTCACACGTGTATGGTATATATGTGATGGCACAATACTCGCAATACATTATCCTTGGCTCTTCTGCATCTTTGCCTCCTCCAGTTTCTTCGCAGCCGCCTCCCGTCCCACTCGACCGATCTTAAACTGTTACTTACATCCCAGGCGTTAGTTATCGCCTCGGAATGGTGTTGCATAACCAACCTGCGAAGCAGTGTGTTGTTCGAAGACAACAACACACTGAAGGAGGAGGTGAGGTGCTAGGAAGCGAAGCGAAGAACCGAAAACGACCCACCAAGAATGTCTAATGCGCGCCGGTGTTAATTTACTACCCCTTATTAAAATACTATATTATGTGTGTTACTTACATGCTCTTGCCCCAAGTTTAACATGCATGTGCGCACTTCAGCTACTAAATTCAATGTATACACAATAGAGCCTAGGAGGCGGTTGGATAAAAATGCGTGATTTATTCGCAGATGCGGCGAGAAGGCGAGTTGAAGCAGACACAGGTTATTTTATTAGAATTCTTTAGGTAATTTATGATTCGCTCGGCGGGCGACAGTCAATTATTGTCTGCTTATCCTTATCTGCGCACATTAGTAACGGGGCGAACGGGATTCGGGATTCTTTTGCGCAAAATGACTCGTTCCACGTTCGTTATTGCCTTCCTGGGCCGGCGAGCAAGTAATAAAAATAGATCACTTTTAATAAATTCGCCCGCACACATAAGATAACGATTTCGGTGGCGACTGTATTTTGGTTGCTTTCTTTATTTAATGGAAATTGCCCCAAAAGGGTGCAAACACTGGCGCGTCAGAAAAAGCGAGACGCGATCGTGAGCATGAGCGTAAACGTGGACGTAACGTAACCCAATAGGGATATCCTTGGCGTTGCGCGGAGAAAAGCCATTAGTTTCTGCTAAGGATAATGGGCTCGCTTTGACTTCTCGGATGGATTTTTTAATATAATAATATCAATAATTTATAAAAGGCGCGCTGTGCGCGGTTTTCCACCACCGACACCAGCAATTGCAATTTTTCTTTTACAGCTTTTTCCTCGCGCCCTTGCCTTGCCGCCGTCTTAATAGCATTGCTTTTTACAGGCGGCCCCTTCTTGCCTTGCCTGCTCAGGCAACGAACGCATACAAGAAGGCGATTTAAATTAGGCAATAACCGCCGTTTGCATACAATAAGCAATAAAATCAAGGAATGAATATAGGCGACGGATATTTATTGCGCTAGGCTACGTTTTTTCCTCCGCCTCGTCCCAAGATGAAGATTTTAATTTTATTATTTTTTGCAGAGTTTGCTGCCGAATTCGCCACCTTGGTTCACCCCCGATCGTCTTATCGTGAATGAAAGTAACACGCTGCTAGCCGCCTATGGACCCAATGGGGTTCTCATCTTCGAGTTGCCCGTCTTGACACCACCATATGGGACGTTCTGCAACAACAAGCCGATAAACTATGTGCGGTGAGTAGATTTTTATTTTATTTTTGTGGACCTCCGGGGAATTTTAAAAGGTTGGGATTTTATCTGCACTGACAGACTGAGGATATGTATTAGTTGCGTGTGACCCCAATTTGTGCGCAAGTTTTAATTGGCTTGTGGTACTTTTATGATAATAGCGCCTGCGGTCATTCGGAAAGTTTGTCGCGCTTTATTTCACTTACAAATGCGGATGACGCGCAATACGCATTCGTAATTCGTATTCCTGTAAGGAGGAAGAGATGTCGGAGTCAAAAAAGCAAAGTTGCTTTGTACCATCAGCGCGCACTAAGAGTGAGCGAGGTGTTAACGTCCAATTAACAAGTTTTCTCTGCACATGTTATTATTATTCTGTACATTACCTATGTACCTATATAGGTATGTGGGAAAGTTTGTTTTTCTAGTTCATTATTAGATTGAAATATTTTATTAAATTTTAAATTAGTGTGAAAGACGAATTATCATATCATATTGTGTGCTTTAATTCTGCTAATGACTGGCTGCCTGGCCGGCTGGCAGTGGTAAACGTGTACCAAAGAGAAGATTCATCAGTAAGCAGAGCCAATGAGGAGCTCATCTAGGTGTGTTGTTATGTTGGTTAGTTTTTCGCGTCGGTTGTGTGTTGTGTTCGTTATTGTTGTTGGAGATGCGACACAAAGTGCGGGATGGGATGCTCGTATGGCATGCTATGCTCCTCTGCCCGGTGGCATATAATGTAGTCAGATGTAATAATGCCTTTTGCTTCGGCTTGCCCGCTAATTAGGAAAAATTAACGTCAGCCGAGGGAACGAAACACCTCGCCTATATATGCATTGCAAAAATACGGAACCGGAGACCTCACCTCGTCCACCTCACTTGCATACAGATAGATGTGTATCCAAGTACGTATGTACGTACGTCACGCCGTCTCCAACCTCTAACGCCGCCACCATCAGTGCCACCGTCGGTTTCATATTCTATTCGTTTTTATTTATTTTTATGATGGTGCCACCGGAGGCATCTACTAAAATATGTTTACATTAATTAAAATCATAATTAGCCGCAACCGTGCTGCTCTTCGCTTTCTTTATTATCATATATAATATAAAGTTGAATTTTATTCCGCTTCGGCAATGCCATGTCAGCTTAAGGCTGATTCTATGTCACTTTAACACTAAGCACTACTTGTAATCATTTTTATTCGAAAAACAATCAAGTAATAAATGAAAAGATTTATTGTGCGGTTTTGTGCATAGAAGACGAAAAAACAGGCACTGAAAAGTAATTAGAATTATAGTCGCGGTGCTGTTAAATGGTGTGTGGGACTGGGACCGTTTGCCGAGCAGCGGTTTGAAGTCTTTACTTCTTGACGCGCAGAATTTCCGTTCAGCAATTGCAAATAAACGATCTGCGTCCATCCGTGGCTGAGCCGTGCGGCATGCGGTCTGGCTGGCTGGCGGCAGGCGGCAGGAATGAATGCTATCGCTCCAATAATTACAGCCATGCGAAAAATCGGCGCAGCGCTGTGTTTTACAGTCTGTTATAGCGCCCGCAACGAATAAATTGATTAAAAAATCTCTCTATAATGAGTTTTTTGCGCCTACGCCGCCACTGCCGCCGCCGTCGTATTTCATTCGACATCTAAGGGCCTTCCGGTTTCCGGCCGATCTTTTCACTCACCCCCTCGCCAGCCACAGCGATTGCGAACAAAAACTTTTTGGCCGTTAAAAGATTCGAAAAATGCTTTTATCTGGTTTTAAAGGGTCATTTACTTTGATAAATTTGAAATTTTTGATTTACGCCAGTATATCATAGATCCATTCATTTAAATTTGAATTAACGCTTGGGCATTGTTTAAAGGCGGGCATTTAAAGTGTGGTATTGAATATTTAAGGATTACGGGAACAAGTATGTCTCAATGTTTTATTGGGTTTGTTCAACCCCCTGGTGCGTAAATTCAGCAGACGTAACAATAAGAGAATGTAGACTGCTTTGGCGTAGCACAGGACTACAAAGAATAGAACAGAACAGGACGATGAATAAAAATCAAGCCGAAAAAAGGGTTTATAAAAAGTGTATATGTGCCGATGGCGATGGCGCTGTGGTGGGTAAGCAAAAGGGTGCAAACACGAACGCAACCCTTGGCGAATTTACGTACATACCTACCTCAAAAGGTACGTGTATCTGCCGCCGCCGCGGCCGCCCAAAAGTGGCCTCCCAATATCCGCGCATACATTGCATTGCGATGTACTGGCGACCCTTTTATGTTCTGTTCGTAAGTTCATAAATCTTTGGCTAGCCAGTGCTTGCACACACTTTTCGTAGTCAATGAACAAAAAAAACATAGACTCTTCGTTCGATTTATTGCATTCGACAATTTACGACTTTTTACGTGGTTTACAAAACTTCTCAAAAGTGTCAAGGTGAATTTACAAAATGTGTATCTAGCTTAGAGTGGAAAGTGGAAAGTTTTGGGTCATAATTTCATAAATCTTGTCATTTGTGGAGGCGTCTGCGAATGCATTAGCATACACTAATGAAGAATTAAAATGATCTAAATTAATTAGCGCCAATTAATCCAAAGAAAGAACGTAAAATTGCCATTTGCTACGCAAACGCACTGCTGCCGCCACCACCTTGTGACTTGCGACTTCTGGAAGTGAGCGCCATGCCATGCTATTCGCCGCCCCCACATCACATTCCTCTCCTTTTTCGTCTGATGAGCACCTGTCCTTTCCTACCTTGCCTTAGCTTTCCACAGCCACCTCGCCAGCTCACGTAATGCGTCGCAACGTGGCGCCTAGTTATCATCGCAATAATGGGGAATAATGCGCAAGTTGCACAATAAATAATCATAATGAGTGTATATATTTTCTATGGAATAAATTTATATGCGCAGCCAAATGTTGCCGCCTCCATGGGGCTGCGCGCAAAGCAAAACAACGTACAGTGAAGTGAAGAGAAGTGACTTCAACGCGGTCGCGGCTTCCCATGCGTGCACCTGAGATGCGAGCGCGCACCACGCACCTATAGGACGAAATTAAAATGTTTCTAATGCCGCCTCTCGCCCGGATGCATATAATAAAATATTACAATTGCAAAACCGTGACTCGATGTTGACTCTTCTTCGGCTTCTTGGTGGGATAGTCGTGTCGGTCGCAGCAAAACCCAACGCAGAGGAGTGTAGTCTTGTAGTCGTTAATCCGATGTTATATTGCCGAAGTTTTAAGAGCCACCAAGAACAAACGGTCTCTGAACCGACAGGAAGGAAGGACGCTACACCTTCATACATTGTGTTTCTTTCGAGATGAAGAACTAGATTAAAAGTTATATTAAATATTAGTCGAGAATCAATTAATTATTTGCTATAATTTCATATTTTTATAAGATTTCCTAATGGTTGTAGTTTGTTGTTGTTTTAAAGGATTCTTTCTACACTTATAGCGTGATATATCGTTGCGACGCGTGCCATTAACGACAACTCTTACGCGATGTCTACGTCGACGATACATTTGCACTCAATGCATGGTTCTTCTTCCTCTTCTTCTTCTTGTTCTTTGCTAGCGTAGAGCGTCTTTGAGTGCGCCCAGCGTACTTCGTTACTACTTTGCACTTCCACTTTCCGGCAGTTATATTACTACTTTTCCTGCGCTGCGCTGTGCTCACTGCTGTTGCTGCTGCTATTTCTCCCTATATTTACTTCTTATACGTATATACATTATTACTCACTTATATATTTTATAATTTATCGCAAATGTATGAGCGCGCGAAACGTTTGCAGCTAATTGCAGTTGGACCAAAGTTGTAAGAGTTTTCGGGGGCGGGTGGGCGAGCACCGCTCGTCTACTGCATGCAAAAGATACGCATAAACCAAAGATGCCAGCCGAGGATAGGATAAGAAGGGCTATGAAGAAAAT
The DNA here is from genome assembly GCA_003054995.1 of Aleochara bilineata. Lineage (NCBI taxonomy): Eukaryota > Metazoa > Arthropoda > Insecta > Coleoptera > Staphylinidae > Aleochara > Aleochara bilineata. Next base: position 97,120 of record NBZA01000309.1, read on the forward strand.
TCTTAAGATATATATGTGTTTCTCGGTGTCGGCGTCTGCTGGCTGCGACGAGTCGTTAACTCACAACAGCATTATTATTGTTGCTTGCTTATTACAAAAATAGCGCTGCTGCTGAAGGAATTGTCATTTTAAGGTGAAAAATATGTGTGAAACTTTTCGAATTAATTATAATTGCGTCTGCACAACGACGAGCAAGGCTAAGACGAAGGCGAAGAAATTGTTGATAAGTTTAGAAGAAGAGGTGGAAGAGAGTTAATGAAAATTTCCACGTTTTTCGCTTACTTTTCATTCCGTATCAAATACTCTAGCGTTTAAATGTAATTATTAAATGAATATTCAACGCACACACCGCTGAAAATCGCGTATCGCGCATTTGCAACCGCCAGAGCCAGCGAAAGTATTGCTCCTCGCCGTTTGCAATTAGGAATAATTACGCACACAGCGAGAGATAGGTGTGTAAAGTATATATTTAAGGGGTTATTTGTTGTTTGGTAGGTTATAGTATAATGTGTTACCGCTGCGCGGCAGCGCCTTGAATATCCTCCAGCGAGGTGCCTGTAATAACCAACCCCTCGCGGTTAAGATTTGCGCTGCATGCGCTCGCATCAAGAAGTGCGCACTCTTGAGACAGTGTACAGTGTACACAACGACAGGGTAAGGAAAGGAAAGGCAAGGCAGGAGCTGTAGAGCTCTTAGTACAAGTCGGCGGCGACGCCGGCAGCGGCATTGTGGAGTATTAGTAATTGTTGTGGAGTAACCGACGACGATTTGCATAAAAAAGCGATAAAATTATTGTCGGATTAAGTTTTGGCAAGAAGTGCCACGTAGCCGCGGATTTAAATGGGCGCTCGCTGAATATATACGTTGAATGTATATGTAGGAGGTGTATTACTTAAGAATGGATGCGGTTGCTCTTGCTTGCGGTATTATGCAAGGTTACAACGCATTCGTTCGTAGCAGCTCAAGAAGTGGAAACAAAAATCGCGTAAAACGCGGCATGCTAATTCTTATTTAGTGAAGGACTAAAAGTCTCAAACTCCCACTTAAATGTACAATTTCTGTATTTTTTTTATGAGCACGATACCAAAATTTTAAGTGTGTGAGGAATGGTGTTGCATGTTTGAGAAAACTTTCTTGGGTAACCCAAACAAATTCATTTTCTTCACAATGGTCGGGTGGTGATTTTGTAACATGTAGTGTGGTTGTTACCCAACTTCTTAGCCGCGCAAATTGGTCGTATTTTGCAGAGCTCAGCAAAGTACATCATTCGTTCATTCAGTCGGCACCATCGTTCGCCGAGAATAGATTAATTAATGAATTAATAATAAATAAGTTGTGCGGTTCTGCAGTCTGATTGCCATTCTCAGGCTACTTGCTTGTCGTACAGCCGCAAACAAACATCTATACTTGGCGGAGGGTGGATGGTCTATAACCCAATGTGCAGTCTAGTCGTGTGCTTCTTGGTTCTCTTATGTTATGCGGGGGCGGCAATACATCAACGTGTTTTATTATGTATCAGTACGACGTTGTTTTATGACCTAATCGCCGCCGCCAATTCGTGTTGTTGGTAACTAACTTATAAAGAGGAAACCAAAAGAATTTCGCCGCTGAATAATGAACGAGATGAAATTTTTTCGCAGATTAAGGCAATAAACCAAGCTCTAGACTCTGGACTCGGGCTTGTTGCTTATTTATGCAGTGCACAATTATAAATTACGTTAATATCAACACATTTTATTTATCTACAGCTTGCATTTGGAAATACGTATTTATCCGGGCGGCGAAGTCGTTAAAACAATCACATAATCCTGTTAATTGCCGGCTGGTGTTAAGACTTTCGGCGCTGCCTGGAATTGCGTCGGCGGTTACTTGGCGGCAGCTGACTTTATACTTTTGCTAATCCTTTCATATTTATATAGAGAGAGTAATTGACTATATTTTTTGATTTCCATGTGGCGAAGAGAAATTAAGCTTACTCGCTTAACCCGGAGGTATTATTCAAATATTAAGCAAGTTGCGTTCTCTGGCATGCCATTCGGAGTCATTTGCTGCATTTGCAAAGAAGATGCAGCAAAAGGGTTACCACCGCTAGACCCCTCTTTCCAATTATAAATTCTCATTGTGGAAATTCATCGAGATATAAACCATTCCTCGTGTTTTTTCTCGCACCTAGCCCCCAAATGAATGAACTTTTTAGGAAGATGCGTCTAAAAATTTATTAGTTTTACGGATAAGATACGCAGCCAAACTAATGTAATAAATTATCAATTATTCGCACCCTTGCCGTCTTTTTGCATGGGTTTTTAGCGTTTTTGTGGCGACTCAATTTACTGGAAGGCACACAAATCAAAAATGCTTGCTTGAGGGCTAAGGGCTGATTGCGCGTACCACACCATGATTATTCAAATTTTCATCTTACAAGGGACAAGGGTTTTAATTTCGCCAATTTTGACTGAACAATGAAGTTTATTTCTCACGTTGACAAGATTCTTTATTTTATCATCTGCTGCTTGTACGCTTGCTTTACAAACAAATGAGATCATAAAACGCGCTCCAAATGAATCGCACTATATTTCCAGGTGGAAGGAAGAAAACTCTTTCTTGTGCTTCTTCGTCTTAGAATTCTTCAGTTGGAAGTAGACACGTAAAACTGTGCAAAATCAAGCTTTTTACAACATTGTGTAAAAAGTTTATGGTACGAAATTCTTTGATTTTATTGATTTTTCAAGAAGAGTTGACGTAAAACTTCCGTATTCTGTCGTAAACTGGTTACGTTTTTAAGTAGTATGGACACTAATTGATGTTTGAAAAGTGCCGCTACACTTGCGGACAGGTGTTACACGGACATTTTCATTTTCCTTCGGCTTGACGTCGCCGAAAGAAATTAAGAGTGCCGACCCCTTTCCGCGAAAACTTCAGGGAGCCAACTTCATCCAGTTTTTCCGCCTCATCCAACTCATCTCTTTCTTCTTCTTGGCTGCAGCGAACACAACAAGTGGCCCAGGCGGGCAGCGTGGCTGCTACTTGAAGGGGGTTCAAAGTGGCGAAACGTGCACCCACTTAAAAAGACGTTTCGTAATTTACCCCTTTCGTCATACCCTTCTCTTTGCCTTCGCCAACACCACCGCCACGGCTTTGGCTCGTCAACTCACTGCTCGTTTTTCTTCCTAGTTTTTAATCTCTTCACCTTTACTTTTTTCACTTTCGCATTCGTGCCGTCCAGAGCCCGTCCCTTCGGTGCATTTTCTTACAAATGCGCAGAACGTGTCGCATTAACGTCAACTGAAAATAATTGCTGATGCAGTTTGCCAGAGCGCGCGTAAGAACGAAGGTGACACACGTAGGTATTTTTTACATAATTTCGAACTAAAAACACGCCGTCCGCTGGGCGCGCTCATTTCCGCTGCCAGAAAGTTTGCTCGTTCGGCATGCATAAAGGATTTTATGTATTAGCAGGTGTGACTTTTTCTAAAAACTCGTTGCAATAAGGCTAAGTATTTATTAAAAGTTGCCGGCCGTCGCGTTCGCCTGGAGAAGACTTGACAAACTCCAGGGGCACCGCGCTCGGAAATTAAAAAATCTTTTGCATTAATTTTGTTATTTAGGTACAATTTTGCATCTGTAATGTTCATTCTGCCAGCACTAATTTTGTGTAATATGTGTCTCTGCTTCTGCTTTACTTGGCGAAAGAAAATTTGTTCGAAAAACTTGAGCGCAAACTTTGATGTATATTTTGCTGAAGTGGTTAAGCGGTTAAGTATTTACGACTAAATGTGACAGATTACGTCTGCGGATATCATCAGCGAATGCATCGGTGCGTGTCCTTAATGTTGATTTACTTCATGTAAATATTTAACTTATGCAGTTACCGCAACTTGAAGGGCTTAACTTTCCTAACAAGATTCTTTCCCTATCGACATGACATCACTTTTTCTTGACGTGAAAACTTTTTCAAAGTAAGTTTCGCATATGCAAGTTGTTGTACGTCAATTATTTTCTTGATTTACTTGAAATTTAATCTTGTTGTAGCAATTTTTACACGAGGAAGTTGTTATAGTGAGAATTGTTTAAGCAAGTCGTATGCTCGTCCTTCGGTTGTTATCAGTGTGTTTGTTCAACGTGGATGAATCACACATATGGAATGAAACGTGTCACGCTTTTTTATAATAAATTACTCGTGCGTTTTCCAAGAGATGTACCCCATCCAAGAGAAAACAGACGGCGCGGAGCTACAAAACGACCCAACACAACAGCGAGATGACAGGAAGAACATGCATGAAAATGCTTCTACGACGTACAGATAGGAACCTGGGCGAAAATCACACGCGTCATTTTACTCACTTACTGTTTTACACTGCTACTTACAAATGCGCTAACAAATAACTGCCATTTGTACTCGGAATTTACCCAGGAAAAAACTTCAAAATCAGAGGGTTTTGTTCGTGTGTGGTTAATGGTATAGACAATTCTCTAAGCTAATTTAGTTTGATGTTTTTTTACGAATGACTACGTTATGTCTGCAGCGTTTGATCTGTAATCCTCAACACTCGGTGCGGGTTTGTTAAGGACGATACATGCCAGATAGGCTATGACACACATGGGAGTCGCGCGTTTTTCATTTGTAAGTAGATTTTTCGCGAGGCACACGACGGAGCATAGTCTATTTGTATTTGTTACCAAACACATGCCCCGAATGTAATAAATACGTGTATGTGCATTCGCACTCGCTACTTTGGGGAGGCTTGTAAAAAGGACAGCCAGCGAACAAGTGTGCGAAATACACGACTCATTCTTGGTCGCACGACACATTTTGAATATAAAAAGTCGCTGGTAATATAATATGGAAAATATATATTAAGCCTACGTACGAACGAACGAATCTACACGTGTAAGTGGACACGAGTGGACTTGTTATGTTGTGGAAGTTGTGTCACGTCCTTACATTGTCGTTGGACGCAATTTTTGAAATATATTCAGCGCATGCAAGGGGCAGCTCTGCTCTCGCGCTGTGACTTTTATGGTATTTTGTTAAAAATTAAATGAGTGGCGCGTTTCTGGTTACGTGCAATTTGTACAAATTTCTCAAATTATTTTTCCTCTTTCATTAACAATAGTGAAAATGCAGAGTGGTTTACTGACGTTACGATGTTATTTCAGGACTCATAGTTTGCACGAACGGACTTTGGCATTCAGCACAAAGATCGAAATACGCCAGATTCGTTTCCACCCTGGAAGTCCAAAGGATCATCATGTCTGCATGTTAACCAACGACAACATCTTCAGAGTTTTTGCGATTGAGGATGGCACCGTTCTACATCAAGGGGTTTTCCATGTAGGGCCCAATATAACAGGGGCAATTCCTTCATCCCATATTTCGATGCAGGAGGCTCTTGGAGAAACAGCACAAGATTTTGATTTTGGCCCACCTGAAGTCTGCGATCAGCCGAAATCCCTCACCAAGAAGGATCTCAAATGGCCGATATACTTCCTTTCGGGAGATGGATCAATCCACGTCATGACCGTCAATCTAGGGGACAAAACTCAACAGAGTTTGTATGGTCCACATACAATTCACCCCTTACCTGATGGTAAACTGTCAAACGATTTCTGCGCGATCGCTGTCTTTCAAACTGTTCCAACCATACTTGCAATTGCAAATTGCAATGGGCATGTGTATCACGTTTTGGCACTGGATAAATTTGAGAGTACGAAGGAGTACCCTTTGAGCGAAGATGCATGCATTCCTCCCATATACCTAAAGTCGCCCAAGTACGATCTAGTTTTAATCGAAACCTTGGAACTTGAATTGGGTTATGCTATAAACAGTTATTCTTTGGAGGAATCGTACTCCTGTCCTATATTTCTTTACAAAGATGATGACTGCACTGGAAAATACTTCGCAACGCATGAATGTGGCGTTCATGCAATCCAAATAGGATGCATGGGCGCATTACATAAGTTTGTTGAAGAGGAGGATATTGATGAACCGTTGCTGAGCATCTTAAACGAATCAAGCACGATTGAAAACTTAATATCCACTAAAACTTCTGAAGATACGGCGAATCCCGTTGTCGGTTTTGCACTCTATTATGATCAGCATAGTTACTTAACATTGCTTGCAAATGGTCAGTTTGTAAGTCGGCCAATCATTATTAGCACAAGTGATGAAGACTACAACGAGCAAGATATTGAGACACTTTCTTCTCCAGTAAAAAGAATGTTAACAAATAAGTTCGACCAACAAATTCAGCGTATATTAATGCAAGGCGCTACACATCCGATTCTTAAATTGTCTTCCAGTGAAGGGAAAACACAACAAGACTGTTATGAACTAATACAAAGAGCTTCTGCATCTCTGAGAGAACGATTTGCCAGTCATGAACGTGCACGAGTTGAAATAGGGAAGCGTGTTAAGGCATTGATCATGCTTAAAGAATATCAATCAAAGGAACTTATTAAGATGACCGAAGAAAGGGTTGAACTACAAAATCAAACCGAAAGGCTTGCTGAAAAGTACGAGGACATGAATGAAAAGCAAGAACAGTTATTTAGACGCTGCCAGCGACTTCTTATATTAATTTCTAAACATCAAGAAGTGCCATCGCATGCAGAACAAGAATATCACTCCAAGTTAAAAGAGTATGATGATAAACTTGGGCATATTGAAACTTCCATTGAGAAATTGAGGAAGAAGATAGATTATCAAGCTTGCCAAATACGCAATCACCAAGCGCAAGTCCAAAAGAATACTTCATTGAGCACTGATCAGTCAGAATCATTCAAACAATCATTACATGAGATGTAAGTTAAATTGATTTTCTTTGTATATGCCTATTTTATTAATATTACTTTGTTTTAGTACATGCAAAATAAGCCAGATGGTGAAAGAAGTTAATGAATACAAAAATCAAATAAATATTTGTTAATTACCAGAGAATGGACAAATCCAATTTGCAAAAAATAAAAGTAAGTGCTTCATGTTTGTCCTTTATTTACTTTGTGACATATAAAAGTAAAAAATAAGCGCGAAGTTAATAGAAAATCAAATATGATTCGTGTCAACATAGATATAAAACAATATCATAAAAATAGTATCCGCAAGCCTTACAATTAGCAAGTTTACTTACATAATTAATGGTCCACTAATGGGCCCCAGAAATGTTTGCTCACCCTCTCCTCATCCTCGGTTAGGAAAAAATCGCGGCCATGTTGCACAAATTCGTGAATATTAATTTTTCCATCATTATTAACATCGATTGAATGAAAAGCTACTTTCGCATCATCATCGTGTAATCCTAAACAAGTGAAGAATAGTTTGAATTCTTCAATTGATATTTCTCCGGATTTATCTTTGTCCACAGCCTAAAATACATACAATAAAACTTAACGATAATTTAGCAAAACAACGAATATCTTACCTTGAATAAGTAGGGAAGGAAAGCATGTGCCTTTACTACTCTTGTCTTGTCGTTTAGAACATGGCGCATATCTTCTAAATATTGTTCAACAGTAACAACATTGTATGGGCTTATTTCACCCCATAGCATCTCCCACAAATTCTGAAAAGGTACCCTTTTATAGAATATGAGCGGATCATAAAAGTTTACCTGTTATACCTTTACGGATTTACGGAATTCACTTGTTTGCTGTTCACTAAGATGTCCTAAGTTTACAAATCTGTCGGCTAGCAACTGAAAATCATGATACGATATAACTCCATCTCTATTAACATCCAGAATACCATGGAAACTGCGCATCTTTTGACGCCAAAAAGTACTTTCGCCCTATAACCAAATCAGAAATAAGAAAAATATAGTTTATATGCAAATAATTTCATTTATAACTTACTCGATGTCCCAAAACTTCTAAATCGGAGTCTGATGATGAAAGATGTGCGGTTTTTTCTTTCTTTGTTGGTTTACCATAATGACGCACTTGAACATCCTGGTGCTTTTGGCGATATAAACAATGGGTTGCAACTATCTGCAAGTAAATAAAAAATCTTAAACTTTACAAATTTTTCATATTATTCCACAAGTGAATACGTGATATGTTACATGAATTTTTATTTACGTTTACAATAATTATCTGTAGACCTTGTATTAAAACATTTCTCTGCGTGTGTATTCGCGCTTGGCTGCTTGTTGATGTTGATAGTGAAAGAAATTGACCTCATTATATATAAACAAACATATCGAAAATTTTATTTTAATATAAGTTAGTCTGTGCGCTAGCAACAGCTACCAACTTGAGAAATATTAGTGTGTATTGCCTTATTCCGAAATATTTATTACTTACAGTAGGCTTTAGAAATTGTTCAAAGTTGTTCTTTAATCCATGCTCCATGTATTTAGCTTCATGTTTGCATGCAGCGATACCCACGCGAACTAGATTCCTCAACATATTGACTTTACAGCACTTTGTGGCCTACTGCAAAATATGTTTATATTCGCTTTCTTCAATAGTGACTACTGTTACAAACAGTAAGTAGTTTTTAATTTAACACTATGAACTACTCTAAACGTTGTAACAGCACACAATTACTGACAACTGCTTTAAGCAACAGTGGCTTAACGAATGCGCCAATCGCAGACCGAACTGTCTGAGCACCAACAAGAGACGTGATCAACAAGTGAGTTAGAAGAAGAAAGTGAGTGTTGGGCTTTTGACCTGTAGGCATGAGGCTGGTTTGAGTCGTGCCGTCTTCCACGTTACCAATCATTACTTATCATTTATTTGCAGAGTAAATCATATTTATATAATTTCATTTTACTTTCTTATCCAGTTTCTGTTCAGTCTCGAATTGTTGTAGTATTGGGATGGGTTAATTTATTTGTGGTGCATGTTAATTATTCGAGGGTTTTGTTTACTTTCCTACTTATGAATTTTGATTTTGTTCTATGTAGCCCGCTTAGAGTGTTACGGTTATTTGACTCAGTGGTAAAGTAATGGGTTAGTATCCAAGTCATAGTGGGTTCGGATCCCAGTATGTAGTAGCAGACTTTGGAAAAGTTATTTATTGGTGACAATACTCAAGAAATCTCTTCTTCGTTAGATGGAGTAGTTACAGTTTCCAATGAAGTGTTTGGTCAGAAACCTGTAGATGGAACTAGCAATCCCACTGATTTGGTAACGAAAATCGGGAATGGGAGTCAGTCTCGAGTAGACCACGAAGCTGGCTGGTTAAGTTTGACGGGGCGGGCGGGCAATAACAAAATCATTCTTAAAGGAGAGACGTTACAAAAATGAAAAAGAATTTTTCTTTTTTCTACTTGATTGTTAATCCTATTTGGCTACTACTACATTGCATTGTGTAGTAATTGTCCATCTTAGAAATACCCAGAAAATAACTCCTGGACCTGGGGTTCGAACCCAAGTTACTCAATCAGTAGTCATCGGCTTAGCCAAGTAAGCTACAAGCTGACTTCAGATCAGCTTGTTTTGTCGGAATATAAATAACACATCTTGATACATTTAAAAAAATTTTAAACTTACAGCTACACAGTACTTACACTGTTTTCAGGTAATTGAAATAAAACATCATATGTAGATATTATTACACAATGTAATTTTTGGAACTAAGTTATCTGCTCAATTAGAAACATACACAATCCCTTAGGGATAATAATTTTTCAATATACAAATTGACGTAATCAAACATGACTAGATATAAATAGCTTTCATATGAAAAATTAAAAAATACTTATCATAACTCTACAAACATGTAATTACGATTTTCTTTGCAAAAATCACAATGTTCTTGTATCTCCTGACTAGATAGCGTCAATAAATATTTAGAACTAATGTTATAAAAGTAATATTAAATTAAGTTTTGATAGAAACTGCATTAAATAGCTTTCCCATTCGATCACTACTTGGATAATTTGTTTCAAGTTGATCAATAATCTGTAAAGAAGAAAAATAAATAGTTAATAAATCAGTTCTAACTTATTATTGGGCAAATGCTATAGTATGGTAAATAATTAAATAGCTACTTACATTAATGAGTTGATCAAATCCATAAAGCAATCCTTCTTCGTGATTCCCTTGCTGCCATTCATCCCTGTGAGTGACAGTCATACCATCAGGCAAAGGTAAGGTCTTGGCAAAGTCGATTAGCCATGCACCAACTTTATTGTTATCGTAGATGATGAATAAACTGCTTCCAATCACTTCGTGAGTCTTGAAGTAATTTGATTGTTCGATTTTGGAACGAATTTCAGTTAGACGATTGACCAGTCTTTGTTTCACATCAGGACGGCCTTTGAGGAACATATCAAGCGTATTTACCACTTGTTCAGTCGACTTCACCTTCTTCAAGTCCGTTACCGGAGGTGAGCCTCTACACTTCATTGCTTCGATTCTAAAGCCATGAATGCAGGAGGAGGATTGTTGTTCTCTGAATTGCATATATCTGAGCTTAGTAACTGCTCCAGCCTCATGTTCTTCGGCAGTAGGTGCGTTAGGATCAATGGCGATCATCTTTTTGTATAAGTCTGATCTGGCTGCAGTCTTGCTAACTTCACTCTCCAAAAATGTACGTGTGCCCATTTTAATATCAATAACGTAAGGATCCTTGAATCCATGGAGGAGGTCTTGCAACTCAATGAATTTCTCTCCTTGATATTCCACTTCGCGATAATATCTTGGGATAATATCATTTACTTGTGGGTCTGCGGTAAGAGCTTCATACACGATGCGTTCGGTATCGTCCTGGTTTCCTGATCTTTTCTTCCAAACGGTGCCTGGACCAGCAGGCGCCAAACTATCAGGATGACCAGATAATTGGAACCAGTTTGTGCTGCGACTCTTCAGCAGTATATCACTTGCAGGTGCACTAAGATCGAGTGCATTCTATAGAAAAAATAATGTATTAATAAAAGTTCTAAAGTTACTTTAAAATTGATTTCAATTGCTTGAAATTTATAGATACTTACAATAGCTAAGAATTTAAGTAGAGACATATCTTCTTCTTTGGCTTGGTTGTTTGTGGGAACAGACACTTCTTTGATTTGATTCTGAGTTTTTACGTTGGTCTTTCTCCAGCGTTTGAAAGCGCTCCCACTGCTGCTGCTTGTCCGTGATTTGGTTTGATGACGCGTCTTCCAAGCATCCACTTCGTTCAAGTCTTTTTCAGTCGCCTGCAATAGGAACTAATATTTAACATTAATTTAACAGCTCAGAATAATAAACATCGGCAATTTTAATGACAATAATGTTGAAATGGCGAGACTTTCTTAATTGGAAATATTGCCCACTGATGATGACTTAAACAATTTAATTGTTTAAGTCATAATTATCCAAGGGTATTAACAACAAAAACAAATAATGCACACCGCGGCTGTGTTTTACTTTCACATGGAAAATTACCCATGTCTCGTAATAGGAGCTTGAGTCTATCCCAATGAACTTTCATTGTTTTCATGCTGGTTGCTAATCGTAAGTTATTTGCACTTTACATCTCATTTGTATTGCTAACAAATGGCTTAAGCGCATAAACTGCATGACACCATACACACAATACAATGAATTACAAAGCAGAAAGAAAGTTGAAAACATGATCGTGTAGAATGGTAAGGTGCGCATGTAATTGAGATTTTTTTATAAGGGCACTCACCGACAAAGTCTTGCATTTAATGCACATTAAATCCGAGATAAAACCATTGTAAGATTCCTTCCCTTTACTTGCGACAAAGTTTACAACGGCAGGCACCATATCGTTATGGTTACAACACATTTCACACCAAAACTGTGACTTTTAAAACTTTCTGGGCTCGACTCTGGATCACCCGTTAATATTGTTATAATTTCTTAATCCAATTTTATAAAGGTAAGTATGTGAACACTTCAAGTATTTGCGAACGACGAATTAGTCCGTTTGTATTTGATTAACACTGAATTGTTTTCGTACGTTTTGCTGCCGCTACTATAGAACGCGTGGCGTACAATATACATTTAATGTATTTGCTTATATCGTGTTTAAGTAATGCTCGCTTCGTATTTCACGTGTGACTGAGCTACGGTGCGCGATGCACTCGCCTTTTACGCTGAATCGCGGTGGGACATGCGCGACTCGCTTGCTGGAATGATTATATACAAACTTCGCAGCCTTAAACTTATTAAATTTGTGGTTAATTGACATCATGAATCGGGACTGAATTAATTGAACTACATATCACGTAACCGCAACTTTTCCCAACCATGCGTAGATTTCTCTCGGGTGTGTGTCACAATTAATAACTTTATAATTGCAGGGAAAACAATGCAAAAACATTTATTTCCCGCCGCATACATAGATATTCCTTTAAATTAGAGGTAAATTTCTATCCATAATTTACCTCTAAATATAACAATAATGACTAGCAGGAATATTTTTCCTGCGGGATACTGACGCAAACCTTTCAAAAGTGAAAAAATTCTTAATCGATTCTTACTAGATATTTCTATCATTTGTCAATTGCGTTAATCGTCTGCGACATGAACTAATGTGACTTGAATGCACGCCTGCAATAATTGCGTATGTATCCGTAATGATGATGGATTAGAACAGATAAAAATTCATTACCTTAAGACATTACTGAGATTGTAGTTTTTGCAACACATAACATATTATACATGTAAACGTTAAGAATAATGGCCAAGAATGTAAATTATGTCCTGATACGACAAAATTAACATCTTAGATGACCACCAATGACGTCAAATATTAGTGTAATATACTTTGCCAAAACTTAATGGGCAATAATGAGACATTCACTTATAACTGAATTAATTATCCACGGTTGCTTCTGAGAACTTTTGCGTACAAAAAAACGCATGCTCATTATACACACTGCTGAACCAGATCAACGACACATGATATTCCTACATTCCTACAAAATTATTTTGTGTGAAAAATTGGAAAATTCTAATGCGTATTATGCATGTTTTTGTTATTGTTCTACATCATTGTTACAAGAAATATTTTACTGATAGGATTAAGCCAACATGTTCCGCATATACCACAATATAAACCGCAAGCTCGGTAAATATTTTCATAGCCTGTGCATGCGCAAAGATACCACGAATTATTCGATGATGCATACGGGCGTTTGGCTTTGATGTGTTAACATAAGCATGCATACCGGAAGACTCATCAATATTCATCCTAAATTTAATATGAAACATGTATGCATACACCCTACTAAGAAAAGCAGTACCAAAGAGATGATGATTAGTGCAAGCAGATCCGTCGGAAGTTGCTTGAACGTTCGTCATCAGTATCATTAACAACAACGCACCGAGTTTGATATTATGAAGATTAACTATTTATACACTGCTTACGTAAAACTTTTGATATATTGTACATGATTATACAAACAAATGGACAGAATAATGATGGCAAAAATGAAAAATACTAATTGTAAGTTGACTTGAGTTGAGTTTACTCAACATGAATGTGTATATGCAAATGAATCCATTTACAGGGCCATATAATTATGTGCGTACACGTGTGAACAAAGCTATGCAATTATCAGTAACATATTCGTCTTAAGTTATAACACATATAACAATGCGTGAAAAGCGTGTGCCACAAATATGCGGATGTGAGTATGGATAAGCGCATAAGACGTTCAAGATTTCGCGCAAAACCGTACGGGAAAAGAGTATTTACCGTTTTACGCAATCCAAAGTGCAGTGCGTAATAATATTCAACTCTATTGATGTCATCACTAACGATCACTCGTCCGCGCAAGAAAAAGATTACTCATTCGTTGTATGTACATATGTTCACGCGTCATATGAACCTGCAAGTTTTGTGAATTGGCAATAGAATGAGCCGAACCGGAAATAAAACTCATCTAAATATTATTCTAGATACTATAATGGCAAACTCACCGTAATATTATTCCGAAGAAAAATGATTTTGAATCACGAGTAGCACCTATTAGGCCATTTGAATAGAATTTTCATCAGAGTAATGCCATGCAACTTTTATATTAATACTTGAAGTTATCAGAAGAATTCGTATGACATGTGATTCCATGCGTCACAAGAATGATTCGATATGCGTGCTGACAAGCAATAATGACAAAAATAAATGAATTTGGTGGAGTGATTGGCAAAGTTGAAGATTTAAGAGAATTAAATATAGATCACCTTACATATGTATGTATGTATGTACGTCAATTCAATATAATCGCGCTAAATATAGCACAATTGTTTTAAATATACGCGCGCACAACTTGCAAAACTATGTTATTATTATTGTTATTTATAATCTGAGTTGTAATACAGCGTGTCCTAGTCGACGCCGACGTAAAGAGCACCAAGTGACGCTCGTAATATCACAACAACATGCACAAAAATCGCAAGTTTCTCGCTAATGCTTCCAGCCATCATGAACTCAACTCAACAAACTAACGCTAAGTTATATCGCTGATGCGATGCAAAATCGTTTAATGTTTCTCGGTCATTTGCTATCGATTAGGATCACTCATTGCGACTTGAAACAAATGCGAATAATATTTGTCATGGGTCATTTAAGCAAATCATTTCAACAGTTTTGTTTATGCGTACGTAAATATCAATTAGATTACGTTTATTTAGTGTGAAATATTATTGATTCTTGTTTTTATTGATATTTTGTCATACGATTCTTGAGTTTCTTGCAATATTTCTTTTCCAATTGCAAGTAATGATACTGCATTCTTAACACAAAATTAATCTCCTTTAATTATTAATTAATCTTGTAAAAGCAATTAAAGACAGGTTAACTAATCCAAGAATGACGCAAAACTAATAGAAATTACTTTAGCCTAAATTCGCATCGAATTTCTTCATTAATCATACCTGAGTAAAAGCTGGGCTTCGGTAGTCAGAATAAGTTCAACGCTCTGCAATGACGTATTTGCACGTGTTACAAGCCTAATAATCAGTGTGAGTACGCAGAAAAAGAACAATAAAAAATTAGTACATGGTAATTTAACTCTAATTAAATCAGTATCATTTTTTGCCAACATCACATCCTGTCAATTTAAACCAAATCAAATTTCCGAACAAAGAATAGATTAAGCATTACAATTGTAGCGCAATTATTTATTCCTTTAACCGATATAATGTATGTAATTATGTACTTTTGATAATTTTTTACGAGCACCTTTTTGAAGGTATGTAATTTCCTAATTAGCCAATGGAAAAAATACTTCCTTGCGATAGTAACCTCTAGTAGTACATACACTACATAATCAAAATCAAATTAAGATCTTTGACGATAACTAACAAACATACCTAATGGAAAGTGGAAGCGCCAAGAAAAAGGTGACAAAAACTAGGTAAAAATAATGATCGTGCGCAATGGAAAATAACGATGCCGGCATCCACAGAGTTTTTATCATTGCCGTCAGTATCAATGGAGAATTTCATTAAGACCCATCGAATCGAATGAACTGAATTCTTGTATGTATTGTGTTATACGAATTACGGGCGATCAAATTGTATGTCTGTATGTATGTATGTCTAAATGTGTGTATTCAATAAGCGCATTAATAAATATTGGATCATTACCCCGAGTGTCTGTCTGTCTCACTTGCCACCAACGACACTTTCATATCACCGACGCTCGTCCATAATGGGTCGTGTGGTCGACGAAACAACAACTACTTTTCATAAATATGGATGGCCGACGACGGCATTGCGATAGCAAGGCATGAAGGGAATGCCCCCGACAAGGATGCCCATCAGCATCGAACAATTAACAATGAATATGAAGAACCGTTTTTGTCGCGTACTTAAAGATACCATACGCTCTAATGATGTCAATGACAACAACGGCCCGGGCCCAGTCGGCATGGTGGAATTTTACGAGGACATAATAGAAACAGACATGCGCAAGTTTCGGGGCTGCCAACCAATTTTACATCGGCGAACCGTTAATGTATCTGGATTAACAAGTGCATACGTGCGTGCGTCTTTTCCAATCTTTGCCGGTGCGACGATATGATTGCTTTATGGGGATTTTATTGATTTGATTTGCTTGTGCAATGCGATAAAGAATGCAATAGAAACCATTGCATTTTTTATCAATTTTTTCCACCAGTCGTTAATGGTCTTTAAATTACATAGAGGAAATTTTGTGCTCAACTTTTCAATGCTTTTTGGTGATCTTGGCATAATCGGTGTGTGGATAATTTGGATAATTAATAAACGCGATAAGCATTCCATGTCAAACTGGAAAACAAGTGATAAAAACGCACTTAATATTTGTCAAAGTATTAATGCAAGTTGCCAATGAAACATAGGTAGCATACATGCAATTAAGAATGCATTTGCTATCTGTTTCTAGCAAAATGTACCCAGTTAATAAACCATTAAAATGCAGGTATGTTTCTGTGTACATACATATATTAATTAATTGATTTAGATTTCTAGGAAGATAAGATTCCACTAAATAAATATAATTAATTAATACTGATGTATACCAACACATAAACTAATAAATATTTAGGTATATAATACCAATTACATATTCTTAATAAAAAAGTTTATAAAATCGAAACATGGCCTTGATTAACTTTTTTATAATAAATCGAAATTTTATTACTAGGGAATTCTCTCTCTCTATAAACATTGAAATTCATTGAAATTTATGAACTGAACCGCCAAAAAACCTATGGCGCTAAAGTAAATGAACTCTTACAATATGATTTCCTGCGTCTGGCGGTCTATTGTTCATGGGAAACATTGTTGCAAAATGTAAATTTTGGGCGGTTACCATGCCATTGAAAAGTTCGCGACTAAATATTGAAAGCAAGCAAAT
>NBZA01000315.1:15898-44558 GCA_003054995.1 Aleochara bilineata
AAAATTTAATTATCGGTGCCATTTATTAATTAATTATCCATTAGGTGTAACTGGTACACGCAAGACAAAGTATATTGGAAATCAGATTCTTGATGTACGTGCGTACGATATTCCAAAGTCGAACAACAAATTGTTTTTTTGCACAATATTTGCGTATTTCCCGCGGATGAAATCACAAATAAACAAGTAAATTCTTCAAAAAGTAGGTTTTTTTCATTGTGCGTAGATTCATATGAACTTATACCTACAATTTTACGTATGTATGTACATTTGTTTCTGATGTAACAATAATATATGAATGTTTATTTGAAACTTTCCATTGCTGGTGAATAAATCTTGCAAGAAAAGTGTGTTGTTGTTATGAAATTGTGGAATAATTACTCATGACTTGGTCAACTAAACACGTACAAAGAAACAACAACTTAATTTATTGTTATTAACAATTAAATATGAAGTGTGAAATGATGCAAAGATGTAACATACATACAAGTAAAACAAGACAAGATAAGTTGAATGGGTTTCGTAAGACAGTTCTTAAGATTTGCATTCCCTGTTGCAATTCTACAATATTTGCAATAACTTAATAAGAAAAAACGCAGTGAACGTTTATGCATATGTACATTTATCTGTGTTACGTTGGTTGGCTTTTGATTTCTTCACTCATTATGCTTAAATTGTGCGCTTTTGTACTTGCTGCATGCCTGCATTCGCAACTATTAACTATATACAATGAACAGATAATTACACACTAACGTTGCCTAAATGGATAAATATTTGGCATTTAGCATGTTCGCAAAAGTCATTTCACCAATTTTCTTACTTTGATAATGCCAATCATCTTCTTTAATAACGTAAATCTTTGTCTTGTTAGTCTTATTATACAAAAATATGTCAATGTCTTCTTTTATTTTCTGCCTTAACAATAAAATCTCGCAACAGCTGAATTTGCACTGTACGAGGAGGGAGAAATTGAACGAGTTTGCAGATTTTGTATACTTTTTCCTCTGAGTAATTCGATATTGTACAACGTGGAAGCGTCAGTTGGTCAGTGCCAGTGCCAGTCTTGAATATCACGTTGTCAAGCTTTACTTTACTTACTTTCATTATTTATAAGTGTAATAATTATGGGAGCGTAAGCCAAGACAACATTTTAAAGAAATGTCGGTGCTGATACTGTTTTCCTGTTGATTAGCTATCAAGCAACTATGGATTCGTCAAAGAAATCCATCGAAGAATACCCAAACCGCGTGGCGGTAATGTTCGCCGACAAGAATATCTTCATCACCGGGGGTACTGGTTTCATGGGCAAAGTTCTCATCGAGAAGATTCTACGTACTTGCGACGATGTCAAAACCATCTACATGCTAGTCCGGCCTAAAAAGGGCAAGGAGCCTAACGAGAGACTTAAAATAATCTTTGAGAATCCTGTAAGTCTTTCATTTTAACTTTTAGTAGGACATTACTAAGTACCAAACACATCTTTATAGTTATTTGACATGCTACGGAACCAGAAATCAGAGAAAATCTTCGAGAAAGTACAAGCAATCGCCGGGGATGTGTCAGAATTAGGAATGGGGATCTCAGATTCCGACAAGGAATTGATAATAAACGAGGTGCATTATGTCTATCATTGCGCAGCCACTGTACGTTTTGACGCTCCACTGAAGAATGCTGTATTGCTGAATGTTCGAGGCACGAAGCAAATGCTAGAACTAGCTCACGAAATGAAACAACTCAAGTTATTCGCGCATGTCTCGACTGCATATTGCCACCTGACCGAGAGGATTCTGTATGAAAAACCGTACGCACCACCAGCCAGCCCTCATCATGTTATTAAGACAGTTGAGTGGATGGACGAAGAGATTGTGAACAGCATTACCTCGAAAATCTTGGGCGAGTGGCCGAATACTTATGCGTTTACTAAGGCCTTGAGTGAAGGGTTAATTAATGAGCAACTGGATAAACTTCCACTAATTCTATTGCGTCCTTCAGTTGGTAAGTTCTTGTTTGCATTGTAACATGATACAGAAATCTTTAAAATATGCGCTTTTTAGTGATTCCTATTTGGAAGGAACCACTGCCAGGTTGGACTGACAATATAAATGGACCCACTGGTTTGTTAATTGGTGCTGGTAAAGGTGTGATTCGTACCATGTACTGCAACTCTAACGGGTACGCTGACTACCTCCCGGTGGACATTGCCGTCAACGGGATTCTCTGCGCTTCCAGCGATTTTCTTATTTACGGGGAGAGGAATATCTATAATCTTACCAGCTCAGCGGAATATAAGATTTCTTGGGAGGAAATTATTGAAATCGGGAGAGAAGTTATCAATACGCGTGTCCCTCTCAACTGGGTTGTATGGTACCCTGGAGGGTCCATGAAAAAGAGCCGACTGGTCCACAATTTCTGCGTGTTATTCTTCCATTTGATTCCTGGAGTTTTCTTAGATTTCTTACTTATTTGCATGGGATATTCACCAGTGTAAGTGATTGTGGAGAAACGGTATTGCTTTAAGGTATTATTGACGTTTTGCTTGTAGATTAATTAAGATTCACAAGCGCATCTTGAAAGGCTTTGAAATGTTTGAATACTATGCGAATAAACAGTGGGATTTCAATAACGACATGTCGCTGATCGCCAGAGAAAAAATGAATCCAAGGGAGAAGCTGATTTATACGCTGCATGGTGATGGAATTAACTATCACGATTATTTTGCGGATTGTGTGAGGGCTGCACGGTTGTATATTCTGAAGGAGAGTGATGAGTCTATCCCTACAGCAAAGAGACACATGAAAGTGTAAGTAGAAGTTTTGCCATAGTTGTGCATATTCTGACTGGGATCCTATGATTTCAGAATGTACTACGTAGATAAATTGGTCAAATTTCTATTCGTTTTCTGGATTTGTTACTTGCTGTATACCAAACTTTTCTTGTCTTTTTTCGGAGATTCATAACAAACCACAAATATCATCATAAAATTAATTAATTTTCATATTCATAGTCATTACATGTTAAGTTACCAAGTTTATTTTTGTAATATTTAATGTTACTTTTCTAGAAATATTTCGAAATAAAGTAATTAAAGACCAGCAAAGTTGAAAATAGAATAATTCGTAAGAGAAAATAACCCAGAATTAGTTTCATCATGAAATCAACATAAAACATCCTACAAGAACAAACATTAATTAAAATTCAAGAAAAACCAACAGGTTATAACATAAATTTACATTTTAAGATGTTTTCTAGCCATTGGTATTGTATTGTCAGGCTCGTTCAAGATGTGTCTTCTTGCAGAAACGACGCAATCTGTGAAATAGTCGAAATAATCTATGCCATCTCCGAAAAGAGTGTAAATCTTTCTTTCGCGAGGGTTTAACAGCTCTCTAGTTTGCAAAGACCAATCGTTATGAAATATCCATTGATTTTTTCCGTAATAGTCCATCATATCAAAACCTTTTAATAGTCTTCTGTGGGCTTTCAGTAAACTAAAACCATTTTTATTTAGTGTTTTTTTCTCTTAGGGGAACAAAGTATTTTTAGGTACATTGAACCGTATCCAAGGCAAATCAATATCAGATCAATAATCAAAGCAGGAATTAAATGCTGAAACAAGGCTAAAATCTGATAGAGGTATTTATTTTTAGTCATCAGAGTGTCAGGGTACCAGACCACCCAATTGAGTGGTACCCTCTCATCAATAACCCTCTTCCCGATTACTTTTATATCTTTCCAGGTCACTTTGTACTCTGATGATGTTGTAAGATTGTGAATATTATGTCGTTCTTTAAGAGGAAGTTTTGTTCTAGAAGATGTTTTCAAAATCAAAATCAATCCAAGTTAAGGAAGATAACTTACTGATAAGTTAGATATTCGAAAGCTGCAAATAGAAATGCACTTATTGCAACGTCAACAGGAAGAAAATCAGCATAATTCTCCTCGTTCGTGTGCATCACTCGAAGTATACCCTTCCCTGAAGCAATCTCAAACCCGATTATGCCGTTGATGGTATCCGTCCATCCAGGGACTGGCTCTTTCCAAATGGGAATAACAAACGATGGCCGCAGCAGAACAATTGGTATTTCACAACTTTTTAGTTCCTCATTAATCAGACCCTCAGCCAATGCTTTGGTGTACGTATACGTGTTAGGAATATCTCCGAGAATCATATGTGTCAATGCGCCAAGATCTTTATCATTTAAATTTTCAACAATTTCAAGTAACTTATGCGGATCTGCAGGTGGATTATAAGGTTGTTCGCGGATATGTTTCTCTTTAAGATGGCAATAAGCGGTAGAAACATGGAAGAAAACCAGAAGATTTTTCATAGTTTTTGCCAAGCTCAGCATGTATTTAGTTCCTCGGACATTCAACAAGACGGCTGCTCTTAAAGTCTCGTCAAAGCGGCAATTCGCCGCACAATGATAGACAATTTCGACTTCATTCTCAAGTAAGTGACGGTCTTCTTCAGATATTCCAAGATTGATATCAGAAACATCTCCAGAAATGGGTACGATTTTCGAGAATAAATGAAACCCTATTTTTGCTTTGAGTTTGTTAAATAACTGGTAAAAAACACATTATTTATTAATTAATTATTGAATCATAACCACTTACGGGACTTTCAAATATTTTATCCAATCTTTGTTGTACTGTCAAGTTATACTTGGGTCTTAGAAGAACATAAACACGTTTTACATCCGAACAGCACCTGAGAAGTTTCTCCAAGAGGACTTTTCCCATAAAACCAGAAGCGCCACTAATCAGAAGTGTCTTTCCAGCAAAAATCTGTGCAATTCTATCAGGGAATTCTTCATGGTTATCACCTTCTGACATTTTAATTTCTTAAGAGAATAGAGAATAGCTCAAGAAACAAGAAGAACAAGCAACATCCACATGTTTATATACGTTTTGAGCTGCAACCGGTAATAAACTATAAGGTTTTATGTAGTATGGTAATTGCTCCATTCAGGTAAACAATCACCCATTAATTAAGAAACAATGCGCTGGTGATGATGACTGCACAAAACCAAATAGAAATGTAAATTTCTATTAAAGAGCTCCAACCAAGTACCCGTATGATTAAAATAAGAGGAAATATCATCATAAACGTAGTAAACTCGTAAGTACATATTAAAAATAGATATAAATAGTTTTACACTAACTAATTGTCTAACAAAAGTTTAGTTATTACTTAACTATTGCTAAAGTTATTCAATTAAACATTGCATAATCTACGTAAGTAAATGTTTTATGGTGTTGTAAGGCTATTGACACTTTGTTTTTTGGTACTGCGTCGAACTTGTCGTTGGGTACGAGCAGGAAGACTTGGAATATCCATTTGTTGTTGTGGGTTTAGGTCGGATGTAGGCGTTGTAATAGAATTTACTGAAAAGATAAATAAAGGAAAATCCATGGGCTATGACGGGGACCAAGAGCAGTTTTGGGAAACCACAGTAAGGGTTCACAAAGTTGATTATAAATATAGTGGTTCCAATCAAAAATTGCGCCTGAAATTAACAAGAATTAACGAAACATTTCACAAAGGGAATGGTGTACGAACCAATTGGATTTTTGTCATTAGTTTCTTCCAGAACAAATCCACTTTTCCGAAATATAATACAGCAAAGTAGTAGGCGTACATGAAGGAATGCACCCACATGTTGAGCAAGGGTCCAATCGCAAGTACGCCACTGGCAATGTACTTCATCAATGCCCAAGACACAGTCACCATTGAAATATGGTGGAAGAGATGTAGAAACGTGATGTGGCTCTGTTTCTTTCTGAGCACGAAGAAGACAGTGTCGATAAGATCTACAAACTTTATCATGTAGTAGAACCAGCCCATAGACGCCATCTTGTAGTTCCTGTCAGTGTCCTGAGTAAGAATTTCACAACACATCCAATTCTCTTTAAAGGGCATGTCTCTGATCTTTAAACAATGACGTTTAATATAAGTTTATAACCTTTTATGAACAATTAGTACTTGGTAAAGAAATCCCAGACAAATCAAGACTTGAATCGCATTGTAAGTCAGGATAATATTCTTCAGCTCCAGAGGTTTCTTGTTTTCCATGAACCATGGTCCAATCTTCCGCACAAAGACATAATATAACACCAAGATGCAGAAGACAGGAACGGGGGAGTCCACCATAAACCAGCCTTTAGTACGCGAATCACCCGCGTCGATGACGTTATCCTGATACCAGGACGAGATGTTATCAAAGAGCGACATACCGACAGAACTGTTGCGCTTTGCGCTCTGGAACCGAAGTGGAATGCGAGGTGAGACACTCAGGTACTTATAAAAGGCACGAGCGTGCGTAAGAATAATGTACAATGGGCGTAGGGCGGAAGGAAGTCGTAGTGGAAATTTGAATACAATGTGCACACTTGGGTCACAAGAAGCCGGAATCTCAACGCGACTGACACACTTTTCTATCTACCATTCAATAGTAGCTCATTTGAATGCGCCCTATGCACGTAACAGTTGTTTCACTTATTTTGTTCGGTTCAATATGGGTCAATAGTGGTCGGCTATAGCTACGTAGAGCTCTAAATGCATGCAAATTCGCGTTATCACTTGTAAGAATTTACACGCTGATAAGGAGTTACGTGGAAAATAACACTGATTTGTTCCCTAATAATTACCACACGAACACTTTCATTTAAAAACTTTCAAAACTTATAATTAAGACGATAATTATACCTGCTTGTCACCAATAAAAATGAGTGAAACTTTTTGTTCAAAAACTTTTGTAAATTATTCTTCTTGCTATATTTTTATACATATTTTTAGTTTTATTGGTTTATTCGGTAGTAAAAAATGATTTAAATTGATTACTGGTTGAGTATTAGAGAAGAAGCACGCACGGAGAACTAGAAACGACTGGCGAAAATGCCCAACAGGTGAGTGAGTCGAGATTTGGAAAAGCGCGCGGCAGTCGCGACCAAAACTGCTCGCCAGTGCAATGATGGTCTATTAATCCATCCGCGAAGAGCGACGAGCATGAAGAATAGAAAAACCAACTCACTTCCATCCAGCTGATAGCTGACGACGTTAGTGAAACTCTGCCGGCTTGGAAGAAGCGAAACAAGATTACGAATAGGAATGCTCATAAAAATTGCAAAAAATGGAAAAATTTCAAGCAAATTTCAACATTTCACAAATTTAATGGCTCTGTAGTAAGATGATTAGAACAATACGATTACCTAACAAGTAGCTACGCGAGCGATGTACAAATAATGATTATAATTAAACAAACGTCATTAGCGATTACTGAACGCGACTTTTATTGTTCGCAATCATTACTGGCATGCGTGATCGCCTGATCGCGCGGTGACATTAAGTGAACGATGATGGTTGGCTGGTTGGCCCACAGAGGCCTAAGACTATTGTCTGGGTCTTTGTTTATGGCTTAAGTACTCTTACATAACCGACAATCTAACTGAATTTTTCCTTTCCGCAGATTAAAGTTCAAACTTCACCATTCAGTCATTTTTGGTGGTTTTCGATGAGTTTATACTAAGCACGAGTATGTTTAGAAACTGCAAAACTTTGCTTTTGCAGAGCAGACCTAGAGCGAAATGAGAAGTGAGTGGAAACTCTCTCATCAGCACAAAAGTGTCACGAAATGAAACTTGTTATCGCTTGCCGTCTGATGATCGGTGTACCAGTTACCATTCCATACGACCGGATGTATTCGCATTCGGATTCGCATTGGCAATTATGCAGAGAAGTAATAAGAAGAGTCATATGCAGGCCTCGTGGCCGACATAACTGTCGCAATGTACGTACGAGGAAGTCGCTTTTACTATTCTATAGCAATTTATACATTTCTCTTGTCATCATCGTACATTATATTTTCAAGGCCAAACTAATTACCTACTACTTAAAGTATTCAAGATTCGTCTTCTTCTTTAGCTGAATCTGCCTATCGTGGAAACACTCATACAGAAAGGCAATGCCACCAAGAAGATGTCCAACTCCCAAGATGATAAACGCTCCCAAGAGATGAAACATATTTATCACCACTGGCTTGGTGCTTGGTAGCTCTTGAGGCATGGTTTTGACTCCCTTAGCTGAGAAGCGACCTTCCAAAGATCTCTGTATCAAGTCCTCCAATTTCTTAGCATACACTGAGTGCAGAGGCATATCATAGACGTTATATCCCGGAATAACAGTCCGATCCAGTATCAAAAACTTATTAAGCCCATCTGCTCGCTTCTTAATGGCAATCTGCCCAAGAACAGACTTAAGCCCAATGTAAGCCATGTGTTCGTCCTCATACACCATATTCTTCCCCAGGTCGTAGATATTCCTAAACGGAACCACATTCAGTTTACTCAATGAAGGCTCATTCTTGAAGATGACATTCTCAAACCCAGCAATAAGCCCAAGTTTAAGATCGGACTTGGCGAGTTCATCCATTGTCCTGATAGGCTCTCCATAAGATACTCGCACGAAAGTGCTGCCCAACTGAGAGTTGAAGGTATTAAGCACTAGGTATCCAAACATCACCCAGGATATCGTAAGTATCCTGAGGGAGTTCATAGTTAAGGAGGAAACGTTTGGAACTGAGCCTAAAAACAATCCCAAGGAGACAAGACATGATCTTGAGATCGAAGGATCTTGGAAGTATCGACTTAGAAAGAGCTGCAAAAGCCCCGCGAAGGCGAAGATCGTGACTCCGAGGAAGATCCACAAAGTAGTTTTGAAGATAGTGAAGATTTGTTTATACTGTGGTAACGGTTTGGAGTTTGGGACTGCACAGACGATGTATTCTAAGAGCGTTGGTGAGAGGGGACTCACGAGTTCTTTATCTCCATGCAAAGCAAACCTCCTGGAGAAGGTCATGTCCGCTGTTCGATTGCGAATTTGGAGGTTGATCTCTCTATAGTCATTGGAAACGCTCAAGTTGACCGTTGCATTAAGTCCAGCCATAATCAACCTCATCAACTCGTAGTCTTCCCCGGAAAACCTCCCCTCACTGTTGTAATAGTTCCTTGGGGGGTCGTTCATCATCCATACATCGAACTTCTTCCCATAGAGATCCACCAACTTGTCCTCGAAGAAGTTATACTCGCGTAGTTTTTTCTGATGTTTGTCAATCACGAATATTTCATGCGTGAAGTTCCTCATTTGTTTCGAGAATGGGTTATAAGCGAGGATATGCATGGCATCTGCGTATTGAAACACCAACAAGTAATTCAGAACACTGAGGTCCCACATTATCTGCCAGAACTTAGGCAACCAGTCAATATCTGGCACAGGACGTACAAAAATGAATTGGAAGTCGCCATAAATGTCGTAAAACTTGACCATATTCAGGAGCCTCTCGCCCTGGTCATCGTAGTCAGCTATCAAGAGGAAAACATCCGGCATGATGAGAACATTAGAATGCGTGCCGAAGTTCTTGAAGAAATTCACATCTCTGACTATTTCTTGACGAAGTGGTAGGATGGTCTTGATGAGAACTATTCGAGGTACGTCAGGCGTATAAAACTCATCCATCATTTGCACACTGATTGGCAGGGCAGCCACTGAAGTGATGCCCAACGTTTGGTATTCACTTGCTTTCTGCAGGTTTAGTGTGCGTAAGAAGTTTAAATAGCGTATTATTCGCGACTGCGGCTCGGAAATGAAGAATTTTTCGATGAGAGATTCATTTCGTGAGCTGATAACATAATGCGTCAATGTGCACAAGAATATTAACCAATAAATCAAATATTTGTTAAATTGCATTTTAATTTAATGTTTGTTTAATGCATAAGTTGCACTTTAAAATGTCCAGTCCATAGTGAAACTTATTGTCTTTTATAGAAGAAACTTTGTTAAAACACTTATTAATTTAACCCATTTAATAAGATTTGTTTGGTTTACTTAGAAACTTGATTTAAACTTGTGTATAACTTTTCCATGTTGGTTATTTATAATGATTTCTTGACTTGACTTTGATCATAATGTCAAGAGTATAAATAATCACATTACTTTTGCTTTTTTCTGACACATATTCATTTAATAAATAATAATAGCACAAAAGAGAAGGATAATGCAAATGATAGCTGAAAATGTAGATGATAAACGTGCTCAATTTCTCCCATGCTCGATTCTAGTACATATTTGTTAATAATTCATGAGAATTTGTATTAAAATCAATAGTATTTTTTGTTCCATGTGCTGCATTTTTAGTGTAAATATAAATAAATCTGATTTTTAATATACAACAGTTGACAGAACAACCAACAGTTTGTAATAAATTCTATGAAATGCAACTTGTACTTGAAGTTATCTTTTATCGACTGGAAATCATTTTAATTCATCATTTATTACATTATTAATTGTTTATTGTTATCATTTAAAATGGGTTAAACTTATGGATAGTTAGGCAATGAACGTATGCAACTTCATATACTTGACTTACCGCTCTTTTCATGCCAACTAAATATTGATTTTAAGAAAAGAAATATAAGAAAGCACACCTTAAAATTTGTACTGAAATAATCCTGAAATCCATGACTCGCTTCATGTTGCGACTTTTAAGGATAATTCATACTAATTTTCTTTTGTTTCATATTGATATTTGTCAAATAACTATTAATACTTATAACAAATATGTGAAAACAATTTATGAATGTGCAAAATATGTACATACGCCAAACTTTAAAATGTATATTAAATTATCTACAGCTCAATATAAACAGATAATTAAAAGCACTTAGTTAAATATTTTAACAACATTTCAATGTCAAAATAGCAATATACTAATTGAAAACTACAAACAACTAAAAATAATAATTTAATTCATATTTGTATTGTAATATTATTTCTTTTCAATCATCATTTTATTGTTTATAGGCAATATAAATTATTATCGAAAGTGCTCTTGTTTATTCATCATAATAATATAATAAATAAATATTGCAATTCATGTTTTTTATTCAATGAATTGGTTTTTTAATAAAATATTTGCAATTTAAATGTATTTTAAGTTATTATTCATTGACAGTATTGCCAATTGAAAAATATTTGTTTCATATTTCCAGTTTATGCATAAAAACAAAATACCAAGCGGATACAAAAAATGTTAAAATTCTTCGAATAATAATTTCACAATCATAACAAATCAAGGTATCTCTTATGTTCTTATCAGTATTGCACTGGTGCCATTAATAGCTGTCATTAACGTTCGTAAAGAAATGCAGGTAAATTAATGAAAGGGTGTAAGTTTCATTATCACCTGTCTATTATGTTATCAGCACTTTCTATTCAGTTGTGCCTAAAAATCGCAACTATAAAACAGGTAACAACAACCAGTAAACCTGTAAATAGTTATTTTTTTCACCTAGTTCAGACAATAACTAACTAAAACCCGTTAACTATGCAACTTTTTGTCCTTTTCAGCGCCTGCTTGGCGTTGGTCTTTGCTGAACAAGGCACCGATCCTGGTATAGCCCCAGAGTCTTTAGTCAATGCTTCTTCAAGCACAGAAGTAGAAGGTAAAATCATTAATGGCCAGTTGGCTAACACTGCTCAGTTCCCATGGCAAATTGGTCTGTTCCACACCGTCAAAGGCAATCGCCAGTTTTGCGGGGGAGCCCTGATCAGCAACCAGTGGATTTTGACCGCAGCTCATTGTGTTTATGGGTATTTCACACAAAAACCAACAGAAAACTGATAATCATTGTCTAAATATTGAATGTCTATAGAGCCTCTGAGTTTGAAGTTATTCTTGGAGCAACAAAAGTCTACGATGCCCAACCAGGCAAGGTAACTATGGGGGTTTCAAAAGCATTGTACCATCCTCAGTACGATCCTAATACATTAAACAATGACATGGCCGTTGTTCAACTGGCATCCCCTGTTCAACTGACCAACCAAATACGTACCATTAAGCTAGCACGTAGTGATAGTTATCTGCAACCCAATACGGCCGTGTGGGTCAGTGGATGGGGCAAAACTAGTGACCGTAAGACACCGACAGATAACTTTCAAAATACACATTATTGAAATATGATCTCAATGCTCCACAGAGCAAACCTCTATAGTGAATGACCTATCATGGGTGCAACTGAATACCATCACCAACCAAAAATGCAAAGAGTATTTCATAGCCTCCTTGATTCAGGATAATGTGGTTTGTTGTGATGGATCTCAAATTAAATCGGTGTGCAGTGTAAGTAACCCTAAACTACAATAAAATTGTACTTTATAAACAATCCCAATGTAATATTTTCAGGGTGATAGTGGCGGTCCACTTATTGCCAATGACGGTAATGGTTATGCAGTTCATGTAGGTGTTGTCAGCTTCGTATCAACCCAAGGATGTGAAAAAGGAAAGCCATCAGGCTTTGTTCGTACCGCAAACACCATCAGCTTTATCAACGCAAACACCGGTCTGAACTTCCCCTGAACTATCAATTGACAATATACCATGTAATCTAACTAATTGTTTACACAAAAAGTTATAAATATATACTAATTAGCGCAAAAATAATTCAACAACATAATGTAAATTAGAGGTGTACATTTACTATCACCTGTCTATTACATTATCACCACTTTCTATTCAGTTGTGTCCAAAAATCAACTATAAAACAGGTAACAACAACCAGTAAACCAGTATTGAGTTGTTTTTCTCACCTAGTTTAGATAATAACTAACAAAAACCCGTAAACCATGAAGGTTTTTGCTCTTTTCAGCGCTTGCTTGGCGTTAGGCCTTGCTGAAGAAGGCACCAATCCTGGTAGAGCCCCAGAATCTTTAGTCTGTGCTCCCTCAAGCCCCGAAAAAGAAGAGAAAATCATTATTGGCACCAATCCTGGTATGGCCCCAGAAGCTTTAGTCAGTGCTTCCTCAATACCCGAGGTAGGAAGTAAAATCATTAGTGGCCAACTGGCTAAGACTGGTCAGTTTCCATGGCAAATTGGTTTGTTATACACCATCAAAGGCAATCGCCAGTTTTGCGGAGGGGCCCTGATCAGCAACGAGTGGATATTGACCGCAGCACATTGCATTTATGGGTAATTCTCAACGAAAACAGAAGAATGACCAGCATTGTCTGAATATTTAATGTCTATAGAGGTACTGACTTTAAAGTTATTCTTGGAGCAACAAAAGTCACCGATGACCAACCAGGCAAAATAACTATGGGAGTTTCACAATTATTGTATCATCCTCATTACGACCCGACCACATTAAACAATGACTTTGCCGTGATCAAACTGGCATCTCCTGTTCAAATGTCCAACCAAATAAGTACAATTAAGCTGGCACGCAGTGATAGTTATCTACAACCCAATACACCCGTGTGGGTCAGTGGATGGGGCAAAACTAGTGACCGTAAGATACGCTAACTTTGAAAATACATGTTATTGAAATATGCGCTCATTTATCCCCAGAGCAAAACTCAATAGCTAACGACCTATCATGGGTGCACTTGGATACTATCTCCAACCAAAAATGCAAGGAGTATTTCATTGCCTCCTTGGTCCAAGACAATGTAGTTTGTTGTGATGGATCTCAAGTTAGATCGGTATGCAGTGTAAGTATAACCCTAAACTACAATTGTACTTGATAAACAATCCCAATGTAATATTTTTAGGGTGATAGTGGCGATCCACTTATTGCCGATGACGGTAATGGTAATCCAGTTCATGTAGGTCTTGTGAGCTTCGTATCAACCGAAGGTTGTGCCAAAGGACCCTCAGGCTTTATCCGTACTGCGGACACCATCCACTTTATCAACTCAAACACCGGTCTTAACCTTCCCTGAACTATGAATTGACAATCTACCATGTAATATAACTAATTGTTAACTCAAAAAGTTATAAATATCCACTAATTAGCGCAAAACTATTTTAACAACATGATATAAATTACACGTGTACATTTACTACCTCACTTACTGTGTAAAAATCAAGCAACTTAAAGCAATATTCAATGTTTAAACACACGTATATTATTTTCCTAGCAGGGATTGTGATTTTTTTTCATTCTTGTGATGCCAAAACGCCTAAATCTGTATCTATATCTACCTTTGGTAAAGAAATCTGTGCTACACAAGTTTACGTTTACCAGAATAACAATAAACGATTATTTTTAGTGAAAAATGTACCGTATTGTCGTGCAAACGATACCAATTGTCTGAATCTCATGGGAAACTTAATTCTGCGCGTTTTAAATGCAGGCGATAAAACACTAGGTATACCATCTCTTGAGCCCTTCAAAATTGGCAAAGCCCATGTCAAAAATGACCAGAAACAAGATATTGCACTTGACCAGAAGTACACCCACCTGCACATCGATGGTCTAACTCTAGGAAAAGTCTTCAACTTTACGGTGCGCAGTCTAAATAATCACGAAGTGAAATTCCAGTTTGACATTCACTACTGGGGTGAAATCATAGTCTCAGGGAAGTATAAGTGGCTGGGAAGTATTCTAGGATATAAAATTCGCAGCAAAGGACGTATGAATATCACAGCCTATGATGGGTTTAATCACACGCATATTCTGCATTTGGCCGACGCAAGGCATGGAAAATTGGAAATTAAAGAATACCAAGCACGGTTGCAAACTCCGAAAAAGATTGAATTTGAAATGGACAACTTAGTACACGGAAACGCTAATAAAAGTGCAAGAATTCTTAAGATGTTGAATGACAATGGACATTTGATTTTCAAATCAACCAAAGATCAGCTCGAAGGCACATTCACAGGCCTAATGAAAGAATACCTGAGGAAACTCTTCAAAAACTTCAAGATGGTCGATTTGTTCCGCAAAGATTAAATAATTTAATGTCCTACAAGTGATGATTGAAATTATACGTTGAATAATCGTGTAATTTCAACGAATATGCTGAATTATTATGAACAATACACGATATCATAAAACTCTGAACAACAATATGTAATAAAAATCACCCACCGCTTCCTAAAAGTCTTCTTTTCAGTATAAATATAAATAATGTCCAAGGAGATATTCTATCCCTAGTCAAAGATGTTCAAAGTTACTTTCATTTTGGTGGCGGTTCTTGCCTCTTTACATTCCTATTCTGTTTTTGGGCAACACGTCCGACGCCCTAAAAGTCGCAAGCAACATGTAGGTAAGTGTTTGATTTGAAATATTAACAGTCAAAATCTAATTTCAAATCTGTTTTCCTTGCCAATAAGTGGGTATTTGTGCTGCCGAGGATACAGAGTGTCTAATAGGCTTTGCCAACAAAGCTTTTGGTATATTGGCTGAGGGTATCCCTTCACTAAAGATCCCTCCACTAGAACCCTTTGCTATCGATTGGCATATTCATAGCGATAGACGAAACGGTGTTGAATTACACGAAGACTTCGAGAACGTTTGCCTCTATGGTTTAACCAAGGGTCGCATTGGCAACTTCAAGGTTTTGGAGAATACCGATACCAGAACAAGTTTTATCTTTGATGTTGACTATGACTGCTTATCGGCTGTCGGACAATACAGATGGAAAGGAGAAGTTCTAGGACAAAGAATCAATGGCGCCGGGAATATGAATATCACTAGTCGTAATGCTTCTACTTCTAAATATTTCTTCTCGTCCTCTTGAAAATCGTTTCAATTATTTTCAGATGACTTCAAACATATTCATGCTCTAGTTCTGGAGAAAGGCCAAGATGAATGCTGGCATTTATCGGACTATAGACTATTTTTCGGGACGATGAAATCTATCCACTTTGAAATGGACAACTTGGTGAAAGGTCATCCCTTCGCTAGTGCCGCTGCCCTTGTGACGCTCAACAATCATGGACCTGCCATCTTCGATGCCAACAAAGATCAGTATACTACTCAATTTGAGAAGAACTTTAAAAGATATTTAGTGAACTTCTTCAATAAAATAAAGTTTAGAAGCTTGTTCAAACCACAGACGAGAAAATACTATGATTGGTAATTAAGGTGTGTCATAAAATAGCAAAACTTAAATAAAGCATAGTTCATATCTGACAAAAGTAACGTTTGGTTTAGATAGTAATACGTCAGAACCCAAGTATAAATATTTTCAACTATAAATTGCTTAATAAATAATTAAACAAATAATAATTAAATACACTGCTACAGCAAACCCATTATTGAATAATTAGCTAAAACTTTAATCAATGTACATATATTTGCAATAACTTTATTTTGTTTCCTTAATTATAGCGAAGGCTTGAAGACTTATCTTCCGAGTGACAAAAAGACAAGTAATAAACATACTATCGTAACTTACTACTGAAAAATTAACCAACAATCTTCAAGACGAATCATGACATTTAAAGAAGCTCCTTAAGAAACTTTACAATCGATCATGTTTTCAATTTAGTATCAGAGTTATAAATACAAATTACACGCGTGTTAACGCGAATAAAAATATGAAAACAATATATTTGCGCAATAAGAATAATATGACATCGTTTAATTAAAACATAAAAGCTGCATCAAGAATGCAACGCATTACAAAGCAATTACTATTTAAGTCCAATCAATCACAGATCAATATGCGTATATTTGTGATATCCTTTCTATTCCTCCTTTCTTTGGGATTAGTTACAACTACTAAAATTTTACGTAAGTATCATACATTTCACTTATAAATTTTATAAATAAAATGCTATTTACAGCACTGGCAATGCCTAAATGCGCTTGCACCGATCAAGAATGTCTGGAAAAAGCCGCAACGATAGGTCTGCGAATTCTCAAAACCGCAAACATTGCCCTTAATCTGCCCTCAATCGACCCGTACAAGATCAAATTCATCCATGTGAAAAAACAGAAGGATTCAAGTGTTTCATTCGACCAGAATTATTACAACATGGAGTTCCACGGGCTCTCTAAGGCGCAGGTCAAAGACTTTAAAGTGAACCTCAACTCTACGCACGTTACGCTCGATTTCCACCTTTTCATGAAGAGCTTTTACATGTTGAGCTGGTATCGATGGATTGGCCATGTACTCAACTACGAGATCAACGGCTTTGGCCATAGCAACATTACCTCCGTGGACGTCACACATCGCCATATAATCACGCTTGAAATTATGGGCGACGATAAGTCCTTGAAGTTGAAAAACTACAAAATGGACTTACAACCGACGAAATTAATCTTCGACAATGATGATTTGGTCTTCAACAATCCTGACGCCAGTGCCCGAGGACTCAAGTTATTTAATAAATACGGTACGCTGATCTTCAGAGCAGTGAAGCCAGAGTACGACCGAACCTTTGCAAAGTGTTTCATTCCATACGTTTGCCACTTCTTGAAAGGGCTGAAGCTAAGCGACTTATTCATTGATGCAATATCATAAGAAACGCTCTAATAAGGTTAGAAAAAATAGGAGATCAATTCAATAAATAAAAGAATAGTTTTTACAATAATTTTCTAGCCAGTTGTCCATACAAAAGGCTCTAGGCGTTCGTCAATATCCAACATGTTATTCAAAGTTTCCATCGATTCGAGGATCTGGTTGAGCATATTGTGGCATCGATTCAACTGATGCGAAAGATCGTTTACTTTGCGCAGTTTTTCATAGTGCTTTATGAAGTGTTTCTGTCGCTCAGTCGCGACAACCACCAACTTATTCACGTCCTGGTCAACCTCCCGTACTTTCTGCGTGAGCGCATTCTGTTCAGTCGCAATTAGGTTCGCGCAGGTGTGCATGTGACTTTGATACCTGGCGCAGAGTTTCTGCAGAGGCACTGGATCCAGACGCTCAAGCACTTCAGGGTCTCGCGCAGCAGGAAGGTTCAGCGTTGCTCGCATAATTGGCAAAAACATAGGAATGCTTTGTAGGCGCAGAATGTCAGGGTCTTTGTCTAGATTTGGACCCACTAATGCCGGTTTTACCACAACTATATTATGCGCAGATTTTTTCGCAGGGCCGATCTTTACTGGTTGGGATTTACGTGCCGATTGCTGATTTTTCAATTTGTTCTTAGTCATCTTAGGCGAATCTTTAAACAGATGAGTTTTTAACGAGTTTTGATGAGAAAAAAAGAGCACTTACCTCCTATTGGCCGGTTAACAGTGTAACTGATGTACGGTAAATCTGTATCACTGCACACTGAAGGTCCAGGAGATGCAGATCCAGGACGATCGGCTTCTGGTGGTTCACTTGGAGCGGAAGTGCCTCCGGGATTAGCAATAGTATGTTGGCGACGAAACTGTGAGTTTCTCGGCAATGCCGAATCGTCAAAACTAGTAACACGAAAGTTTGAATGTTGCGACGAGTGTTCAGATCCCATATTGCACCGGTTTTATACTATTATCAAGCCACGGCTATCAGAATATTATCAGCTGATTGTGGTTGTGAAAATGTCAGTGAGAGAACCGTTAGGTTATGTTTAGATTCACCTTCACGAAATTTTATCGGTAACACTTCTATATAGTTAAGAAAAACATGCCAATGTATTAAAAAGCATGATTTTATGAACAAGTCAGTTTTCGCTGAGGTTCACGTACGCTCTGGTATCTGCAGATTTCAGTAATAAATCGTAAAGTCGATCTTTAATCCACTGTTTATTAAACGGTGCATACGTCGCATTATCTTTCTGGTAAACCAGAACATTTATGTCGTATAATTCATCAAGAAAGTAAAATAAGTGTTCTACCGTGTACTTGATCTCAGCTTTAAACGGATTTTTCTTTTTCAGGTGGTTCTCGTAAATTTGGCAAATCCCTTGCAGACAAGCATTTACACTATTATAATCAGTAAATGTACTGGTAATTCGTGCATTACTGACCCGAATTAATAATATTGTGTGAGCCTGAAAATAAGAAAATAACAATACAAATTATTTCTTTTAAAACAAGATTATATAAATATTTCAACTTTACCATTAAATAAACCAACATAAAAAATCTAGGAAGCACGACTGATTCTTATTATCACTGTTTAATGCCCGTAGAAATGATTTAAACTAATTTTATATCACCAACGAACGAAGAAGCCTGCACAACGAACAAGTAAACACTAAAAAGCCAACATAACCATCAAATAAAATTCCCCAAACGGGAATGCATAAACGCATAACACCATTAGATAAAATTCCCCCAGAACAGGCTTATGTGCATAACCTCAAATGATACTCAAAGAGTTCGCCTTCGCGTCAATTAAATCAAACCTAAAAGGCACTTCATCATATTTCGGGGACAAGATTTAGTGTATTTCTTAAAATGGTACGGTCTTAGCATATATAACTTCTTCAGCATTGTAATTTCTTGTTCTACATTTAAGGCACATACCATTCTCTTGGTGCAGTCTGGAGCCAACCCCAAGACAAGAACCTACTCAGACTACGAATCTGTAAACGAATGTATGGAAGGTGTTTGTAAGATCTACGAGGAACATCTTAAACGATTGAATCCCTCCACGCCCACTATCACCTATGATATCTCGCAGTTGTTTGATTTTATTGATGCACTGTGTGACTTGAGCTGTCTTGTGTATCAAAAATCCACTAACACGTATGCACCTTATAACAAAGCTTGGATTAAGGAGAAAATTTATATATTATTACGACAAGCGGCTGACCATGACGCCCATTAATGGGTTGTACTGATTGACAAAGTTGCAGAAGTTTTTGCAGTTTTATAAGTTAAGAGAATGTATAACGTTTATTTTCATTATTTGTATGTACGTGATTTATGAATAAATATTTCTCAATCATACGTATTGTTATAAACTATTTCATCACAAACAAATCTTGTTTTCTATTGGAACTCAAACCAATGACTGTAAATGTTACGGCCTTGGCCACCAAATGTATGTAACTTATTGTTGTTTGATGTTTTATTTTATTTCTAAAGTATTCTCAAGATTACAAGTGAATGCGCATTTAATTAGTAATGATAAGCCGTTGTAAACGATTGATGCGCGACCCAGAATTTGTGGCTTGAATTAATGATAATTTCATGTCATTTTGCCTTTCGCTTGGAGTCTCTGACGCTCATCTTTTCTCATTCGGCAACTGCATTTGCGCAACAACAGGATCCACGAATGGTTCAATGTTACGGCGCGATTAAGTAAACTTAACAATTAGCTGTGTGTATGTACATTTGACTAACAAACAATACAAAGCAAGTTTGACAATGAGAGGCAACCGAATACATCTCATGGCTAAAAGATGGGTAATAAGTACGCGCAGCCTCATCGCAGTGTCAATTTGAAGAAGGTGCTCAAGCACTTAAGACACTCGCGCAGCGGAAGGAAAGCCCGCGCGCGCCTGACAAAACCAACGACGGGTAATCTCGAAGAAAGTCTTGAAGTTCGCGAAGCAAATCGCGTGCCTGTTCTACCTGTTCTGGAACAGCCAGCCCACAACAGCCGCAAGTGGTTATTATTTTTACATTTCGTTCGTTCAGGCTAAGCATCACGTCTCAGAGCTGGTTTGGCATTCACAGAAGACGCAAGTTTCGCGCGCATCTCATCTCATCTCAATCCTGCACCGCGAACTTCTGAACCGGCCGCGTGCTAACGGAATTGAGTGCCACTTAATTCCCTCTCGCCCTTGTTGTTTCTTCAGCATGTAAGTAGT
Source organism: Aleochara bilineata (assembly GCA_003054995.1). NCBI lineage: Eukaryota > Metazoa > Arthropoda > Insecta > Coleoptera > Staphylinidae > Aleochara > Aleochara bilineata. The sequence continues at coordinate 36,437 of NBZA01000315.1, forward strand.
ACACATCCTGTGAAATATTTGAGACTCTACGAAGGTCTCTTGCGTTTTCTAATTTGTTCGATTGCTTCACAAATTCGGCGGTTAGTCGAGTATTGCACATGTTTGAATATTTCACAAAACGTGTTTAGCGATTGTGTTTTGAAACCTATTCGGAATCTATTAGAACAATTATCACCGACAAGATTGACATGATATTTCAAACACGCGGGCAGGACTTAAATATGCAAATGTAGCCTTGGCCGAATGTCATCCCATTGACCTTTAACCACCTACCACGTTTTTAAGCAACCGCCACGTTATTTCGTCATTGCAATTAATTCAAACGTTGACTCCACTTTCTCGATAGTTCACCAACGCATCTTCTCGACCTTGTGCCGCAATGCCGAGCCGTCTTGAAGAATTCTACACCGGGAGGGTGGTGTTCCTCACCGGCGCGACCGGATTTCTTGGTCGCATGACTTTGGAGAAGCTGCTGCGTTCCTGTGGCGACGTGCAAAAGATCTACGTCTTAATGCGCGCCAAGCGCTCGAAGGAGCCCGAGGAGCGGTTGGATGATCTGTTTAATTGTGCGGTGAGTCATTCAAAAACACATGCAAAACTCCAATGCAAACCACGTGCCAACAATAAGTAGAAAGACAAATACAATATCGCAAATATTTTCCAGGTGTTTGATAAACTGCGCGATGACAAACCAAACTTTCGAAAAAAGATCTTTATTGTCGAGGGTGACTGCCACAAACCACAATTGGGCATGAACCCTGAAACCCGACAGATGCTCGAGGAAGAAGTCGATATTATTATTCATTGGGCAGCCACTGTTAAATTCGACGAACACCTGAGAATTGCGACCAACTTGAATGTGCGTGCCGTTCGGGACTTGATCCAAATGGCGAAACGCATGCCTCAGCTGAAGGCTTTCCTTCACGTGTCTACCGCGTTTTCGAATTGCGTCTACAAGGAGATTGGCGAGCAGTTCTACCCGGTGCCTATTCGCGCCGAGCAACTTTTAAATATGATGGGCTCATTGTGCTTTGATCAAATAGACAAGATTGCTCCGGTCCTGCTTGAAGAATGGCCTAACACTTACGTGTTCACCAAGGCCGTGACCGAGAATCTTATCAACGACGAAGCTAAAGATATACCCATTGGTATCATTCGTCCTTCTATGGTCTTGGCGAGCTACAAGGAACCCGTCCCCGGATGGATTGACAATGTCTATGGACCTACCGGAACCATGATTGGCATGGCTGTGGGTTTCATACGCGTCATGAGAACGGATTTGAACTGCACGGCTGAGGTGGTACCTAGTGATTATGTAGTGAACACGGCTCTGGCTGCTATACCGGAAATCCACGAGAAATTGTACGTAAAATTGTACAAAAAGAAAGCAACATTAGGAACAATGATTTTATAATTGTGAATTTGGTTTGATTTGCAGCCAAAAATCCAAGGAGAAAAATGAGAGCCAGGAAGTTCCAATTTATAATGTCGTTAGCTCGGTTCAAAATCACATGACTTGGCGTATGTTTAGTTCTTAATTTTTTCTTAGACACATTTTTCTTCATTTCTTCTGATTGTAGGAAGATACGCGGAGTTAACACGCAAACATTGTTTGCAAATACCATCGCCGAAGATAATCTGGCACTCGATACAGATCTTCGCAGCTACAAGTTTCTTCTACCATCTGGGAATTTTCTTCTTGCACACTATACCTGCTTTTATCATTGACACATGTTTATATTGTCTTGGCCGAACCCCATTGTAAGTTACCAGCCACAACGACCAACAATTGTTCATAGAAAATGTACGTTTTGTGAATTTATTTTTCAGCATGATGATGGCGTATAAGAAGTATCACCATCTTATCTCCACCGTGTGCTACTTTAGCACTCGCTCCTGGACGTACAGGAACCACAACGTACAAAAGTTATGGAAGAGTCTCTCGGCCGAGGACCAAAAGAACTTCCACTTCGATATAAGCTCCTTGGACTGGGACGATTACTTCTCGGTTTATACGCGGGGAGGGCGCAAGTATCTTCTTAAGGATACCTTGGACACTATCCCTGAAGGAAGAAGGAAACTCCGCTTCTTAAAGATTGCCCACTACGCTCTGTGCACGTCTTTATTGTTTGTGTTGTTTAAGTTGATAACTTGGTTTATTGAACTATTTTATTAATACGAATTAATTTACATGTATAATTATTAACAGCCATCTGTGGATATGGACTGACTTGACTACATCGAGGACAACTAAACTCGAAACGATATATAAGAAATAAAAATAAATGATGATTACTAAAAACTTTTCTTAGTTTTTTGTCGTCCTTTTGAATAAAAGTAAAAGCGTGTCTAAAATTTTCATCACGCAAAGAGAGAATAAATGTGAACGTCATTATATTATTTTTCTTATGTTACGTGTGTTATCTTAAATAAAATTAATAATAAACTTGTTAAAAAAACTTATTTCTTAAGTCAACTAATGTTTATCTTGTAAAATTATTAAAACGCAATGAAAAGCACTACTCATTAAGTAATTACGTCGCAATATTCAATATTTTAGCATCAATTTTGTGAAATAATCAATATGTAATATTTATTGTTTAAAGTTCGCATTTTAATGAGAATAATTGCAATTTGCTTGAAGTTTGTGCATGTGCTAACTTTTTATCATCTATTTGATGGCTACCTGCCAATGCAATTTTTAATCATTGTTACTAATTAGCAAGACAAACTGAAGTATTACTACAAGTTGTGTCTTCGAATGAACAAAGCCATTCATATTCATAACTGTGAGTGCATTTAAACAGAAATACGAAATTTTCCATGCATTTTTTGTGAATTTTTTGCCGTCTCATGAATGCCCGCCTTTATAAACAGACCGAACCAGAAATTTCGTTTAGTTCAATGCGTGCAACGGCGGCGGCAGTCTACTCTCAACCATAAGCAGTGTCTCACACCATCAACTGGCTCTGATATCAATATAATACGCACCAGCATAGAATTTGCTTCGCTGTCTTGCGGAAGTCGCGACCACGCGCAACTCTCGGAAATCTGAGAACAAACGAACTAACAAACGCATAAGCAGCAGTATTGCTAAACTGTGCACTGTTAACCTGTCCATAGCTCAGAGAAGAACTACTCAGGTGAGTCGGTAAAACGAAAAAGTGCGTTGACGAAAACCGTCAGTTCTTCTTAAGGCATTGCACTAGTTACAACTTTCAAAATAAAGGTTTCTTACGATCATTATTTATGTCTCAATTTGTTCTATGCGTAAACAAAACGTTCAATCATCATATTTAGTAATTACGTTCGAGCACGTAATTAAAATAATTAATTCATGCCGAGTTAATTGACTTTCTTACATTGAGTTTCGGGTTAAAGGTGACACAAATGCATTGAAACTGAAAAAAACAGTTCATAATTGAATGCAAATTCAGATCAAAATCATATTTATGCAGTTGTGCATGTGTGATATTGTTACTGCAATAGAGCGTTAATTAAATTTAGCCTCGTAAATGCTTTACATCATATATAATTGTCCATTTCCTAGATTGTTTATATAAAAGGTACATTGAGAATTTCAAGATTAAATAACTTTTTACTTTACGCACATAATAGTTGATTGTTAAATGCTACCTTATGTAATAATGCATGTTCAAGACGAATCAACGAATAAACACCGAAAATCAAATCGAATAGAAAATTCCAAATCGTTATACTAATTTATTTATTAGCTAAGACAGTTGTTAATAGATTTGCATATTTTTTGTTTAATGATTTTAGATAAAAATACCTTGAATTAATCATGAATTCTATTTATATTCGCAGATTGGAAATTTCCCGAAACAAATATCTGTCAAAATGCCAATGGAACTACCGTACATTGAGGAATTCTTCGCGGACCGCGTGGTGTTCCTCACCGGTGCTACCGGGTTTCTGGGACGCGTTACTTTGGAGAAGTTGTTACGGGCTTGCCCTCGCATTAAGAAGATTTACATTTTGTTGCGTGGTAAGAAGGACAAGGACTGCGCCAAGCGTCTTGATGAAATCTTCGACAAGACTGCATTCGAGCGGCTGGCTAAGGAGCAGCCGGACTATAGACGGAAGGTAGACATGATCGTAGGTGACTGCAGTCTTCCCAACCTGGGCCTGAGGCCAGAAGCCAAAGAAATCATCTTAAACGAAGTGGACGTGGTCATCCACTGGGCAGCGACGGTTCGTTTTGGAGAGAATCTTAAAGTAGCCACGAATATAAACGTCCGGGCGGTACGAGATCTCATCTTGATAGCAAAACAAATGTCTCACCTTAAAGTAAGATCCATGAAGTATCAAAAACATAATATTTCTTAATATTTCTTTGGGTTTTAGTCTTTCTTATATGTATCTACCGCATTCTCAAACTGCATTCGATATGACATTGACGAAATTTACTACGATACGCCAATATCAGGTGAAGGACTGATCAATATGATGGAATCTTTAGACGGGAACACAGTAGAAGAAATCACCAAACCCCTCTTAGGGAAGTGGCCCAACACCTACGTCTTTACCAAGGCAATTGCCGAGGTCATGGTTAGAGATTTAGGCAAAGGATTACCCATTGGTGTCATTAGACCTTCAATAGTTCTTGGGAGCTACCGGGAGCCTGTGCCTGGGTGGATAGACAATGTGTATGGAGCTACTGGTATCTTAATGGGCACAGCTGTTGGGCTTATTCGTATCATGCAAACGAACATGAACTGCACCGCAGAAATGATACCAGCAGACTTCGTGGTCAACACAGCCATAGCTGCTATTGCGGATATAAACTACCGACAGTAAGTGTTTCAATGCCAAGGCATTAAAAGTGAAGTAGATTTTTATGATTTTATTGTTTGTAGCACACAGGCATTGGCACTTCCTGACATCAGTGTGCTGCGTGTAGAAGATCAAATGCCGATCTACAATGTCGTTAGCTCCACGTTGAAGCCCATAGACTGGCGTAAGAATAAACACATTAGTGCTAGCTATTGTCAATGTCAATTGTGTTGTTTTTCTCAGGTACATACATGAACTTGGCATCGAAACACTGCCGGCAAGTTCCGTCACCAAAGATTCTCTGGCATAGCTTTTACTACTTCCCATCAAACTATTACGTGTATGTGATTGGTGCTTTCTTTTTGCACACAATTCCTGCGTATATTGTTGATACCATTGCTACATGCATTGGTAAAACGCCACGGTAATGTTTAACTAATCAAATACTTGAATATTTTAATTACCCATTGTTTTTCCGCAGTTTGGTCAAAGGATACCAGAAGATACACAAGTTCAGCGAAGTGATATCATACTTTAGCACCAGAGAATGGAAATTCCACAACGAGAACGTGCAGAGACTCTACTTCAGAATGAAGGAAGAAGACCGCAAGAAGTTTGACGTTAATATCGCAGCCTTCAACTGGGATACTTACTTTCACTATTATGTGCGTGGTGGACGGCAATTCCTCCTTGAAGATACCTTGGACACTATCCCCGAGGGCAAGAGGAAGATGCTAAAGATGCAAATCATCCACTACGCTATCTGCGCGTTGCTTTTCTTCTTATTCTACAAGTTAGTCTGTTTTTTCCTGGAAATGTGCCAGTAATTCATTGCAAACAAGATATTTCCAGAGTGTAAATTTCCATACAGTTACCTAATTGTAAGTTTTGAATATTAAGAATAAGAGTTATTGAAATATTAGCATAACGCTTATCACCGATATGAACAATTCAATTCAATCACCACTTCATTATGGCGTTCTTTTCACGATTAATTTGCCGGACTTTGCATAAAGCACAAAGGCGACAACATTGCCGATCGAGTGCGCAGTCGGTGAAAACGGGTAATATCCCAAACCCATTAATTATAATTAAATTATTCAAGGTAATGGTGAGTCTATAAATACGTTCTCGCTCCTCCTGTTCATAGCATTTATTCCTAATCATGTCACAAATAGTGGAGTTTTTTACGGATAAGACAATATTCTTGACGGGGGGCACCGGCTTCCTGGGCAAGTTGATCTTGGAGAAGCTTCTGCGTGTGTGTCACCCAAGAAAAGTCTATTTGTTGGTCAGATGCAAGAAGCAAAAGAACGAAGAAGAGCGGTACAAGGAAATATTTGATCTGCCAGTGTTTGAACGCCTGAAGGAAGAACAGCCTCAGTTTCTTGAGAAGGTAGGAATGGTCACAGGTGACTGCAACTTACCGGAGTTAGGACTTTCCAAGAAGAGTATCAAGGTGCTCGTGGAGGAAACCAATGTGATTATTCATTGCGCAGCGACTGTGCGCTTTGATCAAGCTTTACGGACAGCGTTCAACATTAACGTGCGAGCTACAAGAGATTTGCTCAACTTGTCACAGAAAATAAACAACTTGCAGGTAATGCTGCTACAATAGTTTCGGGGTTACGATTGATGAGTGAATATTACTTTGTAGAGTTTTATCCATGTTTCTACCGCGTACTCCAACTGCCCGAGGAAAACTATAGATGAAGTGTGTTATGAACCGCCTATGACTGATACCCAGTTAGATATGCTTCTTGGAGCAATTGATAATGATGAAGTAATAGCGAAAATAACACCGGGACTGCTTGGAGAATGGCCTAACACTTACTCCTTCACCAAGTGTGTTTGTGAAGAGATGGTCCAAAGAATCGGGAAGCAAGCAAACATACCTGTGGCTATTTTACGACCATCAATAGGTACTCTATACTAAATATAAATGTTTCTTAAGAGTATTTTGTTTATTTTTTGTACTTTAGTGGTGTCTACGTGTAAGGAACCAATGCCTGGATGGATAGATAACTTTTATGGCCCAATAGGTGTTACCTACGGCGTAGCCCTAGGCCTTTTACGAACCTTGAACTGTATTCCGGAATACCGCGCCGACATGGTACCGGCTGACTATGTTATTAATGCTATTCTAGCCACAGCTTGGGCCACAAGTTTGCAGACGAAGGGAGACATTCAGATTTATAATTACACGGCGGCGCAGCACGCCATCACTTGGGATAGGTACAATGATGAAGCGGAAAGAGAAGGAGAGAAGTTAGCTTGTATGATGTCCATTTGGTACGTTATATTCCGGTATAATCGGCATGAATGGAAACATCGAATGGATATCTTCCTTTTGCACACAATCCCTGCGAATGTTGTTGACTTTGTCGCTAGAATATTAGGCAAAGAACCCATGTAACAGTTTATTATTTTAACTCTTGTTCGTGTTTTTGATTTATGGATATTTTTAGGATGGTAGAGGCGTATAAAAAGATTCATAAGTTTATAGGTGCCATTCAATACTTTACAATACGCGAGTGGGAATTTAAAATTGAAAAAATGAGCCACCTTTGGGAGAAGTTCAACGATGAAGATAAGAAAATATTCGAGATTCGAATAGAGACCTTAGACTGGTCGAAATTCATGTCGGATTATCTTCGAGGAGGAAGGATCTACCTGGTTAAGGATCCATTGAGTACGGTACCAGCTGCAAGAAAACGGTACCGACGATTGCAGATTGCCCACTATACACTGATGTGTATCCTGATGTCATTCGCGTTTTACATGTTGTATCTTATCTATAAACTGATAATGTAAACTCTGGCTAGTCTAACGACCTCAACCTCAAACTCATGAATAAAATATGTCTTTGATGACTGACTGGTTTACTTAATTACACCGGAAGTTCATTCCCAAATTTAATACCAAATTCTAATAAATACAATACATTGTCTAACGCAGTACAAAAGGCGCATTGCTCCCATAAATGAATTACTAAGCTTTGTCACGTCCCAATAAGCTAACCATGAGTGAACCTTCCCAAATCGTCGATTTTTTCACCAATCGTACAATTTTCCTTACGGGATGTACAGGTTTCTTAGGAAAACTCGTCCTAGAAAAGCTTTTGCGTGTATGTCAAGTCAAGAAAATCTACTTACTCGTCCGCCAAAAGAAGGGCAAGAGCGAACAAGACCGTTTCCAGGACTTGTTCAACGTTGAGCTGTTTGATCGTCTCAAGAAAGAACAACACAATTTTAAATCAAAATTGCAACTGGTTATTGGCGATTGTGTGCAAGAAAATGTGGGTATCAGTAAGGAAAACTGGAAG
>NBZA01000320.1:431-12002 GCA_003054995.1 Aleochara bilineata
CGACTGAAAGCGGAACTCGCAGTAAGCAAATATGCGGTCCTGAATTGATTGCGGCAACGACTTGAAGCGCATAAAGTCTGAGAGCTGTTTGGTCATTGCGTGATACTTCCTCGTCGACCAGGAGTACTGCGTTCGGATCTGCAGCATTTGACCTAAATGTAAACTGATAATGAATGTTACAGGTAACACCAATGATACTCACAGGTTATAAGAAGAAAGAGCATGAATCCACAAAGTAGGCCAATCACTTCCCACGCCATTATGGTGACACTGGCATCATCGTGGTCTACGCCAAAGAGCAATAGAATATACACTACACGGCGCAGACATTCAATTAGCCGCTTTTCACGGTAATATTCATTTCCGGATTGCGGATGATCATGAACCAAGTTCACAAAGGTGATTGCTATCGTCCAAAGAATGAAGATCAAGTATAGGGTTACTAACTTGCAGACTTTTATAAAGTACATGTTCAATTGAAACGACTAAATGCAGATGAAATAAGCATTAGATTGTTAACCGTGCAATTAATAGGTAGACATCTTACATCTCGTAAGCTATCAATGTAGATGAATAACTTGACAATGCGCAGCAGCTTCACTGCAGCAATCAAATTCAAAGTTTGATTCGCCGATATGAAAGCTCTCAGAGGTTCGGAGTAGTTTACAGCGAAGCGTAGGTATTCGAAATCGATGAGAGATAGCAGGTCAAAGATGAACGTAGTGTAGACGTAGTGCCAGGCGACGAACCGTGGATGCAGGATAACTGTATTGGATACCACGTTCTGAAAACCTGTATTGAAGGAAACGATCATGTCGCAGACAGTGATTAGATCGAACACGTGGCGAAGGTAGGAACAGGTGTGGAAGAAGAAGTTCACTGGAGTGACGATCATCTGCATCATGATGAAAATCACTTGACAGAAATCCCAGAAAGTGACAAACGTGCTGAACGGGTGAATCATGTTAGGGAAGTACTGCAGGTGCATCCTTTTGTCGCGATTGATTACAAATGAAGATTTCAAGAGGCGTCGGCTGCGAGGGTTGTTTTGATTGATAACTATGCATCGTCGGATAAAGCGTCGAAATCGGATGAAAAATCCAGACACAATGTAGCTTAAAATAGATTATATAATGAAATAAGTATGGGAGACTTGTGAGAATGGGTACACATTGCTAAACTAACCTGCTACAAACATCTTCTTGGTGTGGAAGTTCGCATTCGTGTTTCAGATCGCCTTTATGCCGATCATCGACAAACATTTTGAATCTACATATGTATGGTATTGACACAATAATTATGACAAAAAACATTGATTGTTTATACGTAATTAACTTTTTGTTTGTAGAAAATGCTAGTGCGATGTGAATTGTCACAGTTTCCAAATTTAATTCTTTAATAATTTTCTTCTTCTTCTCATGTATACAATGGATAGGGTCCTGGCCTGGCCCAAGGCGAAAAAGTGTTTTTTTCACGATAGTCAAAGATGTTATATGATCTCTAAATCTACCACCAGTATTCTTGAAGCACCAGGAATCAATTAAACAATTGAAACAATAGACAAACACACTTAAATAAGTATATTTTTAGATCAGAAAAGTGCGACAACAAATGGAAATTTTTTAAACATTAAAATTCACTTAAAAGTTGAAGAATCACTTGAGAGTAAAGTGGCATCAAAAAAATTTGCCATGAGATAAGCCTTAGGTACTATATATAAAGCGCTGTCTGTAAAAATTAGTTTATGAATTAGTTATTACCTTCAGAAAAAACACGTAAACACGCAATGAAGTCCATTTTAGGTTTGCTTCCTTTGCTAGTATTAGCTCATGCCATGTCTCAAAAGGTATTTGAAAAAATTAAATACCAAGTTAATAAAATTAAATATTTTTGTATTATTCCAGCCGTTTAATTTTTCTTCAAGAGATATAAATAATGCAGCTACAAATGTTGATCATTTCCATCCATGTGATACACGTACATTCAACCTGGTAAAGTGTTTAACTACTTCTTATTGTATTGTACTTTATTAATAATTTTGCATTTAGCGTTTTGATAGCAATAGCATCTACGTGAAATCTTCAGACCCTCCAACTTTTATCTACATCAGTGGAGCACACGGACTCGACCCAAAAACACTGCAAAGTGGGCACATTGTTGAGCTGGCGAAGCAAAACCAGGGTGCGATGTTCAATCTAGAGCATCGTTTCTACGGATCTAGCTTCCCGACCGGTGACCTCAGCACGGATAATTTGAAATATTTGACTATCGAGCAAGTGTTGGGCGATATCGCTCAGTTCATTGAAACTTTGAGAGGTATGGACGTATTCGCCAACAGCAGGATTATTCTAGTCGGTAGTGGGTACGGTGGGTCCCTTGCAACATGGGCCAAGGCAACGTACCCTAACCTCATTCATGGGGTGTATGCTTCTAGTCCTTCTCTTCTTGCAGTTAATGATTTTAGTCGTAAGGTTGAACATCCCATATAATAATTACATAGGTTTGACTCATTTTATATTACGATAGAATATTTCGATGTGGTAAGTCGGGTTTTCAAATCAACTTCTGAAACATGTTGGGAGACGATCCAAAGTGCCTTTGGGGAGATGAGAGAACTAATGTTAAGCTACGAAGGGCGAACAAAGTTAGCTCACCAAATGAAGTAAGTTTTCAATTAATATTCAATTATTTCATAATATTTCTATGATTTACAGCGTTTGTCCGCCTGTTATGGTTTGGCCATTAAATGAACCAAACACATCTCACTTCTACTACAAAATCGTAGCGAAAAGAATCGGCCAGCTTGTGGAGACGGCAGGGCCAACAACAATAAAAGAGAGTTGCGACAAAATGGCGGGGTTATCACAACTCACTGATTTCGAAAAGCTTGCTGCAATTGCATCTCCACCAGGAGGTTGTGATGGATCAAGTTACGACATTGAGATTGAATATTACAGAGACACAAAAATTTACCAATTCTCTGGTAAATATTGAAATACTTTATCAGTCCAAACCCACAACATTTTTTATTCTCAGACCGTCAATGGCTGTACCAGCAATGCAGTCAATTAGGATACTTCCCAACGGCTTACTCCGCCAACCACCTCTTTGGATATTCTTTCAGCACCTTGTTGTTCCACAAATATTGTTCGGACACTTTCGGCGACAAGTTTAATACTCAATCAATCATTGCTAATATCGACAACACAAACAGCAACTACGGAGGTTTAAATCCTAAAGTATCCAACGTTGTAATTGTCAATGGAGCGAATGACCCCTGGGGACCATTGGGCGCTGTGACACCTTCAACAGGTGTGCAAGTCATTACCATCTCTGGGGCATACCACAGTCAGGATATTGCAGCTGCAGGACCAAAAGATACACCGAGTATCCTCAGTGCCAGGCAGGATGTCAGCAATATCATTAAAAATTGGCTGCTTTAAAGGGAACAGACAAGTTTTGTCAAAGAGTAGAGGAGTATGTTATACACTGTAAAAGCTTCCAATGTGACACCACCGTAGAGCGGAGGCAAATTTTAAACAGAATGTGTTTGAGGGTTTCTGACTTGTTTTAAATTAAATCCACCAAGTGTATATTAAGTAAAGTACATCTCCTTGCCACTTCATTGTATTTATTATGATTACTCAAAGTTTTGAAAAATAACCAAGTTCCAACTTGTTTAAAGCAAATTCATTCAATGGCGCAGCGGTAGCGACCGTGATCTCCTAAGCAGGCATCCTGGGTTCTATCCCCTGGACCGCCTTACATTTTTCCAAAAGTGTTTGGATTTACAGTTTTCAGTTATTTACAGATTCCCGTAATTCTAAGATTCCTAGGAGTCTCCAGATGGCAATAGCACTCCCACTGTAATGGTAACTAAGATCGGGAAATGGGAGTCAGTCACCTACGGACCACGGAGATGGACAGTCGAAGATACTGACGGGGCGGGCGGGCTACAAGCTCAAACTTTGTCTACAAAACGCAAAAATTCAAAATAATTTTATCTTTCAAATTATTTGTTTGACAGACGTATTAGACTCCTGAAGCAGAGTCACTCTGAATAACTCAAATGTATTAAAATCTATTTGCTCCGAACGGGGATCGAACCCAGAACGCCTCGCACATGGAGCAAGCACGTTACTCACTTAGCTATCAAACGGCCAGGTATAACATGTTAAACGGATGTTATACCCCAAGATTCTCAAACTTTGAAGCATCGCGACCCTCTTCAAACATTATGGTGGGTAGCAAAGACCCCCCCACTCACCGCGACCCACCAAAAATAACCTCGCCACACATATATAGGTTGGAAGGAACAATCAGCGAAAGCCAAGTTGAAAAATGGTCTAAAAAGTTCAAGCCTTGCTTCACAAACCTTGCAGATGAAGAAAGAAAGGCACGACCATCGGAGTTCAACAATCAGGCCTTTCTTGAGGCCGTGGAAACCCTGATAACATGAATGCTCATTTCGTTAGGACCAATCCAGCAATTTCCACATCTTTTCCGAGCTCTGAGACGATATTTGCGGCAACAAAATCAGCATTCGTGTTGTCATGCTTAGGCGCTAGAAGAGCCTCTCATTTACTATTGAATACCATTCAACTTCATAAAATAAAAATGAAATAAGTTATAACATGCTTATTTGAAGATTTTATACTCTGACTAAATTGTATTGATTATAAAAATTATTAATTTTGTACTTATATATGACGTTGTACTAAACAGACGCAATAATTTAAAATATAAAATGCATTTTACGCCAAATTAGTATTCCAATTCCTCAAACAGATGCATTTTAAAAGTATACATGTATATATAATATGTTCGTATTTAGATTTGGCGACCCAGCGATGCCTGTCTACTATTTACATTTCATACAATTCCAATAATATTTACAGGACCATTTTAAATAATTACTATTACAACCAGATATACATATGAATCTTATTTATATCGTTATTTAACATCCATATAAAAATATAACTTTATCAAATTTTAACGCTGGACTCTCGTCAAGAGTGTACTTTGTCTCCTTGACGGGCACATATATCAAACAAATATTCATAACACGATTATATATGCAAATTCTTCTCATTTCTTTTGTATGCAATATCAATATGATACACTCAGACACATATGCAAACGCCAACAAATCAGTAATAAAACGTAACGACATAAATTGTTAGTTAGAAACTTAAAAACCTTCATAAAGTGACTAGAAACCGTTAATGTTTCATGCTCACTGCTTTACTCATACATTCAATTGAAAATTTTCGTACGCTAAGTAACCATCAATCAATCAGTTGCATCATTTCGAGAATAATGACCTGCTACGTATATATGACTGCCACTAACAAGCAACTTTTTCAACCATTTTCTCCACCATCAATCTTTACGTCTATGAAAATAAGAGCATAAGATTGTAGTAAAACTTTAGACAATCCCTGATAATTGTTCACAATAGTAAGGTACTTTAAAAACTTAATTAAATAATATCTAATCGTGTGATTACTCCCACGCGAAACTATAGGAATATGAAATAATTATGTACTAATAAAATTTATCATTAACAGATGAAACAAACAAAACAAAGATATCTAAGACTATAATTTCCACGCACCCCTCACAACTCCGCCATGCTATTTTAATAATCACAGACACAATTCTTACATACAAGCGATTTGTCTCCCCCCTTCAGCAATGTTCAACTACCGCAAATGTTTGAGACCAATATTCTTGATATGTTAGCGCATGAACAAATATAGCGAAAAATGCCAACAATTTTTGTACGTTCGGCGTATCAGTAGCCAAATCATCTTCACTCATGACAAGAATAATCGTTCGCTACTTCTTATTTGTTTCTGATTCTGCAACTGTTCTACTATAGGCACGCAGTTCACATCTTTGGAATAAGTTGTTAACAATTAGTAGAACCTTCAATCATAGGTAGCAGTTAGATTTGCTTACCGCGTAAACAAATTCGTATCACAGCAGAAATAAAATCTAACTTAACAATCAAACTATAATAATTAAGTAATGGGCTTGGACAAAACAATAAGGGTTATGCCCCCTTCGCGTTGACGGAAAATATGCACAATGAAATTTAGTCACTTTCGCCACTCGGCGTGGCCGAGTCATAGACGCTGTCCTTCGTTGAGATTGAATCGACACTCTCGGTGGACGAGACGCTGCTGCGAATATTACTGAATTGGTTTTGCATGCAGACGTCAACATCGAGAGGCGGCGATTGCCTGTCACTGATACTATTTTCACGGGTTAGTTTCACTGGCATCACCGTGAAGCGGCTACGCGTTATTGTCTCTGGCACTCGAGACACAGAGAAGCGACTCCGCGGCGTAGGGCTACAGCCTGGAGACTGCATAGGCGACAAAGATGGCGACTTCTTACGCGAAGAGGTGCCGTCCGCTTTCTCCGGCAGAAGGACACATGGCAGGTTGTAGATGGGCTCGCAGTTGAGCGAAATCTTGCGCAGAAAGTACAAGGACCAGTTGCTAATTTCCTCATCATCATCGCACTTCGCCGCCTCCAATCGCGTTTTATTAACGGTACATATAGCGGTGATCTGCGCCACTTTCGCCACGTATTCTTCCGCATCCTGTAAAAACAAGCAAAGCCAAAAAAATGCACTGAATTATTCATAACCCAACTTACGTCACAGTTTCGATTCGTTTCATCGATTTCCAACTTCACTATTTTGGAGTTTGTCAAAGCCTGACAGAGACTGTCAAGACCTTGCGTTTGAATGCCTTTGTTTCCCTTCAAGTTGATTTTCTACAATTGATACAATGGTCAGCTTGGGCAAACAACCGTATAAAATCAATATCACCTGCAATGAGCGATTGTTTCGCACAGCTTCGGCCAAAGCAATAGCACCACGGTCTGTAAGAAGCGAGGACTGCAGACCCAAGCCCTCGATCGACGCCTGGGACAAACTGTCTCCGATCTTGCTTATCAATTCGTCCGTTAAATTGTTACAGCCGATGTTCAAAGTGTGCAAGCTCTTGCAGCCAGACTAAAATTTAAAGTAAAAAGAAAACGCCAATTCATAGTGCATAAGAAATACATAAACTCACAATAATGGTTGATAATGCAAGAGCGCTCTTCTCAGTGATTTGAGTATTATAAATGACAAGAACTGATAATCCATGATTGGGGTCCGTGTGCGTGCACAGACCTCGCGCTAAAGCCTTTAAACCACCATCGCCAATCTGATTATTGCTGATGTCCAACACCCTAATATTGTGGTTATTGGTTAACAGTCGTGCTAATAATTCAGCCTCGTAGGTGTACAATCCTGTCTGAGGTAGATACAGTTCCTGCAAAGTCGTATTCATCTCCAAACCGTTTACTAGATGTAGCGTTGGGATGTTACTCAGTCGGCACTCCTTGAACTCCAACACGCGTATATTTGGATGAGTCTTGACAGCGGTCAAAAGCACACGGAATTGATGCTCACTGAAGGCAATTTTCTCCAGACGAAGCGATCTTAGTCGATAGCATCGCGATATCATGGAACAAAACGCAGACCACACTTCTGACTCTTTAGTGTAAAAGTCGGTAGTTATGATCTCTTGCGTGCAGTTGTAATAATCTAGAATATTAATAAACTCCCGAACACTTTCTGATGTGAACGTACAATCTTTGATAATGAGCGTATTAAAGCAGGACACTTTAAACAAATCCTCAATAGTTTCACACACCTCCATTGTGATATTTATGGTTGCCACACTGAACGTTTCTGAATAATCTATGTTGTTTTTGAATACCTTGAAAACGCCACAAATGTTTAGTCTAACAATAAGGTTATGTTATGTTACTGGTTACTCACCATTAATTGGTTCTTAATAGCATCCAACTGAATAGTTTTATGCTTTGTACAAGAACTTTGGTACTCGCGGAGAATCCGGTCCGCGTCCCACGGCTCTTCAGGCAGGAGAGGCGAGTTTAATTCGCTCTCTCGGTACGTTACCAATGCATGCTTATTCTCTGGGAAAGAAACTCGCCGTGGAGCACGCTCTTGCATGAGTGAATCTTCCAGCTGCGTATCGTAGAAAGAAGTACGCCTAAGAATTGAAATCAGTTGGGGCTCGCTAGCAGCGCTAGTGTCACTCATTCTCGATAAGCTTAGCACCTCAGGCTGCAAAGGATGGACAAGAGTGTCCTCATCAATGGATATGGATTTATCCAGAATGTTCTTAACACTCATGTGTATCCTCTGTTGGGAACCTACAACCAATGTCAACTTCGTAACAAGTATATGATTCGCCTATGTCGGGATACGTACGCAATTCCCACTGGCATGTGGATTCCACTGCGACGGAGGAATCCTCCGCCGTAGGGCTGTCGTTGAAGCTCTCCGTACCACTGTCCGTGAGTAATGGTGGGTCGGGTTCGTCTTCGGCGTTCGCAACCTCCATGTCAATCAGAAGACAGTTGGTTTCCTGCGTCATGCGACGTAAGAAGGACGCACGCACAAAGAGCCGAGCGCAGGGGCCAGCGTCGCGGCGGAAAAAGATCGAATCAGCTGATTAGCCCGCCTGCCGTGCGGAACTCGCGGATTTCTTCAAACGATCGCAAGCTCCACCACTGCGACGCAGTAGACAGCTGTTAGGATCGTTCTTACATTTAGGAAATGGCACGATCACACCGCTGATCGTGCCCCTGCTAACGTGTATAATTCCAAACAAATGAATCTAGACTGAACGGAGTCGCGCTAGGTATTCGGTAACTTATTACCTCATTACGCTGCGATTTATTTGTTGTGTGAACGCGTGGTTGATGGGTTGCCTATGTTATACTAATAAAATTTGTAAAATTCGAAAGTTTTTTTAGTACATTAAGAAATACAAATTTACTTAACAATATTATTGAATATATATTGACATACTATAGATATAATTTTGAAAAATAATTTTAATTAATACTGCCCTCTTTCACTTACTTTCACTTTTTCGCCGCACCAAGTATTTGCGCTAATCATTAAACATATTGAAGTATGTATGTATGTATATCAACTTTAGTTAAATAAAATGGTGCAAAGACGTTGGGTCAGCATTTACCACGTGTGAGTGTTATAATAATTTTTGATTCAAGTTAACATGGTGGGTGTTTGATAAGGTGGTTTACTTGTACAGACTTATTATAGAAAGTTTGTACTCTTAAACTATCTCTTCAAATAATCAATCAATTATTATTACCTACCTGATTAGATTTCAAAAGTACATCGAAATGGATATATACGTAATTATTTTGTTCGATATAAGCCAAGTATAACAAAATAGCATTAAATATTTGTCATACTAGTTTTTATCTATCAAAGCAATTACAATACGACAATTTTTTTTCATAAGATTCATAATTTTCAGCATGCAAAGTAAGTGAGTTTATAGTTCATTACAACTCCGTTCTCATGTTGCAAAAGCAAACAATGAATTCTATTTCTTGATAACGATGAAAAAATGTATTTAGTTTTTGTTATTGCTACTTGCATATTACGATCATATTTTCTTGTAATGTAGACAACATCATATACAGTTAAGTAGTTAAACAATTAAGTGTTGAAAATTATGTTATAAATTATAATGTTGTAAACATTTTATATCATTTTATTTTATTAACCCTACAATAATTGATTGGCAAACAAGTAAGTGAGTATAATCTGATTATAATTATTTACATAAAATTACTACATCCTTCTATGTATGTATTTGATTAAGAACATACTTTACAGGAAGTGGTACCAACTTAAAGTGAAATACTTAATTAAAACTTAAAAGCATGTTTTAGTTAGATGTAACTTATTTAATGTAAGTAACTATAGGTAAGCATCTTGTATGTCAAGCAAAAGTATACATATACAATACTATATACATAAATGAATCGATCTGTTGCAAATTAACCTACAAATTTCAAGATTGCAAGATCGATAAACAGTATCAACATAAAACCGATTTACTATTGATTTATTTACAATTGCTATAAACTTATGAATGAAAATGTTATGTTTTGCGATGATCACACTCGTATCTGGATCATAAAGCAGCCTCAACAGCATTCCATTGATCTGATTAATCGGTGATCGATGAAACTGTGCAAAAATAGAACAAAATGTTATAAATAGTCACACACTGCCAATTTTAGAACCCATGAAGAACTGAAACGTTTTTACGTTTATAAATGTTTAAAAACAACCTGTTTTTCTTCTTACCGTATAGTTAGTATGTCCTCATAAATTTAGTACTTATTGTTTAAGTAAGAGGGCGCTTGAACGAAACGATGATTCGGCATCGCGCGCTGATTAATTCTAGGTACGCAATGTGTTCTCCCTTCTTGCTGTGATGAGTCATGATTGTAGTAAGTATTATATTATCTTTTACTAGGAGAACTCGTAACTATTCCACACGTTCATTTAACTTTGAATTGTTCCAATGTGTTTAGTCATGTTACAAATCAATGTCGGAGGTGCCCAACCTCCGGGCGGTAATGATGCTCGCTGCAATCTGATGACATTTGCAGGACAAAACGCATCAATTGCATTTACGTAGTCAATCCGTCAGACTGGGAATCACACAATCGCACAATGTGTATCGCATGTTGGTTGGATTTACACAGCACGCATGCTTTGAATTGTGTCATTGATGTCGTCATTAAATATTAGTTCCTGCAATAATTGTTATGTAACTACAAGGATTATCAAGCGGGCCTAAAATAAAAGAGAAACTGGATAATTAGTAGGTCTATAAAAATAACCTAATTAAGGCTGAGCATAAGATGTCGTTAATTAAGTGAAAATAACTTTGGTAACGTAGGAAATAGTTTTTAGTGGGTGGAAAAGCACTCTCGGCGGTACAGCACTGAATTTCAAGAATAATCACTTCTTCATGGTTTACCTCGTTCGTTAGGGAATTTTAATTAGTTGCATGATAAAGTACGTCAGATATACCTACATATGTACTTGAATTACTATACTTTGTACCTACTTCATATCTGTCCGACTGAATCTTGAAGAAGAATGAAGAAGAGAAAAACGAGTTGATCGTGGGTGGAATGGCTATCCGTCAACGAATATCAAATCAATCAAGGGCTTTCGATACAGTTCGCAGAAAGACACAAATGCGCATTCGCCCCCATATGAAGGGAGTCTTGCCTCCCATTGCATCGTGTCGCGTTTATCGCTTCCGAGTACTCGTTAGCAATTAGGCCAGGCGCATAATGAGAGTAAAATACGATATGTGGCGATAGCTGCAATGCGCTGCGCCCCCACATTCCACGTTTGCGTTTGTGTTTTTCCCGTTTTCCGTTCTAGGCGAATGTGTGCCAGCGAAGACTTTATCTCTCTAATGGAGTATTACGACCACCAAGGGACAGTATTACTAGAAATAGCTAGCAATAGTAACGCGTAGGTGTAAAGTTTATGAATGAAGTTCTACAAAGTCGCAAAATTCTAAATTTAGCCAGGAAAGAATTGAAAAAATCATTCTTTTTGTAAATAAACAATACCTATGAGATAAAAAATAGAACGCAGCGAGTTGCGCATGAGTCACGACTCAT
>NBZA01000332.1:21764-39045 GCA_003054995.1 Aleochara bilineata
AAATGTTCTTCAAAGTAGTGCTCATTGCCTCAGTGGTCGCTTGTGCCCTGGCTCAACATGGTCACCACCATGCTACGTCTTACGCCTCCGTCAGCAACCACGTTGCTCACGTCGAGCATCACGCTGCTCCCCAACATCACGAACATCACGAGGCTGCTCACCATCAAGTACATCACGAAGAGCATCATTACCCACATGTAAGCCTAATGCGTGCACCAACATTTCACTAATGTCTTAATGATGTTTATATTTGGTGTCATAGCATCATCCTAAATACTCGTTCAAATATGGCGTTGAAGACAAGCACACCCACGACATTAAGTCTCAACATGAAGAACGCGATGGCGATGTTGTCAAGGGATACTACACCTTGGTGCAACCTGACGGCCGCACCCGCACTGTCCATTATACAGCCGATAAGCATAATGGTTTCAATGCTGATGTCAAGTACTCCGGACATGCTGATCATCCTCAAATCCATCATCACTAAATATCGTCATATCACATACCTTTACTTATATTGTATCTAGCAATGTGATTCGGGCATACAATGCGTATTTTGTAATTTATAAATGATTTATTTTTGTAATAAAATTCATATAAAAATTAATTTATATACCTACATATTTATTTGCATGAAAACCATTTTATCCAAACTTTTAATTAAGGTATATTCACAATATTGTTGTAAAATACATTCATGTACAAACATATGTTTGTACATACATACAACAATGCACTCACTACATCAATAAAAACAAAATTAAAATCCAAATGATTATAGCTATTGCTAATTTATTCTTTCCATTTTATTTATATTATAACAGGTTACTATAACTTAATTTTTGTTTAAAAATAATTATAATTAACAAAATTTCATAATTAACAAAATTTCGACTTAAGAAGAGCTTCGAGATACATATGATTTAACTGCTGAAATTTTGACTTACAGAAGCGCGATTTCTAAGTACATATATTTTTCGATTTGTAGATTCGAATTTGAATAAGAATTCAAATCAAGTTTTGGTAGTTAACTGCCAAATTAAATACTGGCAGACAAGCTGTGCTAAAAGTAATTGGTCCTGTATCGACCAAGAATAAACGTTCGCAGCTATGTTACTTAGAAAGTTTTATGAATGCATTCATTCATTGCACGTGTATAAGACAAAAAAAGTCAAAATATTTTGCTAACTACGACTTACAGAAGCTCCTTTTGGAAATTCGAGTTATAGAGTATAAATAGGTATTGTCAATACTTCGTAGGGAAATAACATTTTGTTCGATTTACAAAGTCTAAATAATTCGAGATACCGCGTATTTAAGGGTACAGTGGAAGGGAATGACAACTTTTTTCGACTTACTGAGGTTTTCTACTTAACGAGGTTTGAGTTATCAAGATTCCACTGTATTTAACTATTTGATTACAATATAAATTATTATAGTAAATTTGTTTTATTAAACATTTCTAAAGCAAATTAATGCTAATGTATCAAAATTAAGATTGATTAAAAATGTTTGCAGTGAATACACTTAGGCTGTGGTGCGTATAGCCGAATATGGTAATGAAATCAATTATGAAAGTATACATACATATGTACATATGCTTCGTAACGGCTATTGTATGCAACAAACCTGTTTGTTGAATAAACTTAGTTAATTACTACGGAAATAAAGCTTATTGGAAATTGATCTTGAGCTAATTATCACCTTAGAACAGTGGTACCCAACCTTGTATGTGCTGTGCCCCACTTTAGCTTTTCTGAAGTTCTTATGTTCTTCCCTTCATGTATCATTTGCCCTCCATATCTTACATTTGCCCGGTTTCTCCGGAGCAAAATTGCCCCCCTTGAAACGATCATGGCTAAAAATTAATAAAAATATCACTTCTCATCGATAATGTCGGTAGATATTTTATAATTAATTATCTACGAAAAACACTAATTAAGAAGATCATTATATGGCATGTTGAATTTTGCTTTCATCGTTTAATTCATGAACTTTAGAGCGAACTCATGTCGCACACCAACTAATTGCAGAAGCACTAATTGTGAATCACTTCAGGCGTTTCAGAGCGTTTGACAGTTTGATTTGTTTCCTTCAAACTCTTGATACGTTCCGAAATTATTTGTAAACTTCTAATTTACGTTACGGTAGAACCGATGAGATTTATGGTAGATGCAGAGATTCTCCCGGAATTCCAAGTAAACCAACTCATCAAAGAGTATAACTTTCCTCTTCAGAGTAAAAAACAGTATTAGCAAAAGGCAAAGAAAACTAATAAATCATAAAATATAATGTAATATTAATACAGTATGACAAAGATTTACTTAGAAGTATTCTGGAATTAAAATTGTCTTTGATAGATTGCTTGTTAAACAATTACTAACCTAGTTATTTGATATTGTTTTAAGCCTGTAACAAAAACAAAAAGTAAAAGTGAAGGTGACATGTACACGCAAGAATTTATCTATCGATTAAGATGTTATCAACCCTTCACTTTTTAGCATGCAATTTACGAAAATTTAATCATGCATTAAGTATTGTTTCAATGAGCATTATCTAAGAACGTGCGTTACGTTGTCAAAACTGACAACATTAAGCGCGTTGTCCCACGTTAAGTAATTCATTATTTATAGGTTTCTCAGCTGCATATGTTTACTTTTGGACAGTCTTAATTTGAATATGTAGGTATGTTTAATTCTTATTTCATGCTTGGCTGGCGAAAAGTGTACTTCTCTTTTAACTTCCTTTATATGATACAGTGAACATTGATATAATAAAGGTAACAGACTATCACATTGCGTAAGGCATTAATTGGCCGCATATTTGTGCAGAGAGTGAGTGTTACACCCGTGTAATAATGGCTAAATTTGAATGTGAAAAGTTTTTGTTAATCGGACGTGGAAGTGGTGGTCAAATTCGCTCACATCCAGCCAGCTGCACTATAAATTCAACTAAAAAACTGGACGAAAGAACAGTAGTAAAACACTTCCTCGACCATTGAAACTAAACTAAACTAAACTAAACTAAACCAAACCAAAATGTTCTTCAAACTTTTACTCGTGGTTGCAGCATTTGCATGTGCTTTGGCTCAGCATGACCATCATCATGCAACTTCATACGCTTCGGTCAACAATCACGTAGCACATCAAGAGTACCACCACGAACCCGTTCATCACGAACATCACATAGAACCTCATGTGAGTATTTTATCATTATTTTTTATCAGTTTAATTTAAATCAAATTTAATTTTACAGCATTATCCAAAATATGACTATAAATACGGAGTTGAAGATCTTCATACTCATGATATCAAGACACAGCACGAAGAGCGTGATGGTGATGTGGTCACAGGATACTACACTTTGGTGCAACCTGATGGCAGGATTCGCACTGTGCATTACACCTCTGATAAGCACAACGGCTTCAATGCCGAAGTCAAATACTCTGGACACGCTGATCATCCCGAGGTTCACCACAAACACTACTAACATGTCTATTGTTTCTATATAGTGATGTTGTTTTCACTATATTTGTGTATTTCTTCAGTGCTGTGCTTTCTTCTTTTGTTATATATGATACCTTATATTTTCTAATAAAAATTGCATTTTATTCTAGTACAATCTTTATATGTATTTAAAAACTTTAAGATTACAGATAAGTTTCATATTTAATTTAACTTTAAACTTTACTACGTAGTAGCAAAAAACAATAGTCTAGGTCAGAGTTTCCCTACCTTTTTCAGTGGGCCGCGGACCCCAAAAAAATTAAGCACAGTTTTCACGGACCCCCTTAATATAATAAACAGCAAAAAAATTCGGATTAGGCATTTATGTATGGTCCAGAGATGACACCGCGGACCCCCCGGGGTCCTCGTACCCCAGGTTGGGAAACACTGGTCTAGGTAAACTTAAACTTCATAGTTAATTATAATAATTTCAAGATGGTTTTGTGTGATAATGTGACCTTTTCTAACAACTTTCAAAGTTTTTAGTAATTCAGGTATTCCATATAGTAAATGAACTATAATTTAAAGGCTATAAATATGTTTATTGTAGAATACCTAGCTATAAATATTCTTCTACGATATACTCGTTTATAAAGCAATTACGGAGCAAACGCTAACTGAAATTTAATTATTTTGTAGGTGGAAGGTAGTTTACGACGACGATAAATATTAGGTATACATTGCACGTTCGTTGTTCAATTATTATACGTGTTTGACTGTATGAAAGGTACTCATAAGAAAACGATTGCAAAAGGGTAAATGTGCCGAAATTAATAGGCCCACGATAGCGTAAATTCGACTATAAAACGTAACCTGAGTATTGACGCAACCACCAAACAGGCTTCTGCCAAACTCATAATTTGTCACGCAATACCACAAATATTCAAAGTGGTAATTTCCCGTCCTTTCCCTCGTTCACATGCACCCTTCAAATCGGCGGAATCTACAATCATTGAGGTTCAAATTTTGTTTAGATAATGCAATAAATATAGGCATGTAGCTAAGGTGACCAACTATTTTTTGTCCAAAAAGAGTACACAAAGTACACACACAAAAAAAGAAGAAAAAACGATAAAAACTGTATTTTCTTTTAACATATTAACATAGTGGATTTTTTGGTAAATGAGGATGGTGGTCTAATAATGTAGCCACATCCGAACAATTTTCATTATGCATATTAAATTTGACTGTTAAGACGAACAAAAGTACGAAATTGTTGATTTCTCTAACCTCAAATTAATTAAACCGAAAGGGAATTCCCATAAAATCACTGTCAAAATAATTTTAAATATTTAATTAATAAAATTGAAATAAAATCTAAAAAATTGTTTTAGAAATACAAATGAGTATAAAATTATACAAATGAGTACTTTCAGAGTACAGGATTTGAAAAGCGTATGGTTTGCGTATGGTTTGGTCACCTTAATGTTGCAAAACATTATACAAACATTAATTTTATAATACTTACATTCGATTAGGCATAGTAATAAATTATATTTAGTTGATGCAAAGTTATTGATACAAAATTACAAGAATTACAAATTACAAGAATACTTTATGTTTCTTCTTCTTTCTTCTCTTTCACGTGTCGCTGACGGGCTGGGTGCAGGAATCCCTGTTTTTCTTCCAGACCTAGCTGGATACTATGAGCATATCACTACAAAGGGTAGGTTGCTAGCCTGGCCCAAGGCGAAGAAGACCTGTGTAACGATAGTCAAAGGTGTTAATATGACTACCAGAGGCGAGTATGGCCAGAGACGTTACGATGTAGGCTACTCTGCCCCTAAGTTATGTTTGATAATGTTATTAATATTAGAATAATACTTACTGCAGAAAATGTACAAATTTGTTATTTAAATAAATAATTAATATTAGAAAATATAAGATTCAATATTGCATGCCAGCATTATTAAAATTCAATTATGTTATGTGAATTTATGTAATTGACTACTAAATAAACATATTAATCAAAAGCGTAAGTCAAATATTTATCGAGTTTATTGGAGCATATAATACAGACATGCAATAATCACCTCTAAACAGATTAATGAATTCATTACCGCATTTTTTAATTACTTTCTTACTACCACGCATTTCAACGTAATGATCTTATTTAATTTACATTTGCATATTTAATAAGGTTTTGGTCATAAGCTGCAACTTGCAAATTTCAATGCATTCATATGCAACTATATACCTATATCGGAATTCAGTTATGTGTTATAAAATTTTTATATTATAAAACTATATCAAGTCATGCGCCATTGACACTCTGCATTCCAAATAACAGTATAAAACTTGCAGTGAAGAAGTGCTAAAGTACAGTGCATCTTCAGGAGCTGCAACAACAATAACAACAAAATATCAACATGTTCTTCAAATACATTGTGCTCGCGTCAGTCAGTGTGCTTGTCTTTGCGTTTGTTTTTGCGGAGCATGACGCATCTTCGTACATTTCTTACAGCAATCATGTGGAACATGGCTATCATCATAATGAGGAGGATAGTAATCAGCATGGTCACTACCATCACGAAGAACATTATCCAGATGTGAGTTTACAGAACATCATCAATTTCATAATTTCAATATTTGATAGTTATTGTCAGTTACTAATGTACATAATTCTGCACTATTGCATAACAGCATCACCCAAAGTACGAGTACAAATACGGTGTCGATGATTCACACACACATGACATAAAATCCGCGGAGGAAGAACGGGATGGTGATGTGGTTAAAGGATATTACAGCGTTGTCCAGCCCGACGGCAAAATACGCATCGTTCATTACACAGCAGATAAACATAATGGATTTAAAGCCGATGTTCAATACCTTCATCATCACTAACTTTCCTAATTAATGCAATGTTGTTATTGTGGTTGATATTTCTATCTATTCTTTGTAACCACCTCATATGTTATAAAAATATATTTTAATAACTAATTATGAGCTTTTTTATCTACTAATAAAATACTAATGAACTTATGAATATTAATAGGTTTAAGAAAGAAGTAAGTATGTTTTTACTTTTCCTACATACCTCTTAAACAAATCGTTAAAATGTGACATAATTTTATGCATACATTTTGATTAACTTGTTACTAAACTGCAGTAAGTGGCAGGTTGGTAGTGAGTTAATTGAAAAGAAAGGGAGAAACTTTTAGTATAAAAAGTCAATTAATTTAACGTCATATCACACTTCTTTTTGGTCAAAGATAAAAAGCAGTAGCATTCAATCAACATGGTGTTCAAACTTCTCATTTTGGCTGCTGTCATTGCTGGCGCTTTAGCCCAACAGGATAAGCATCATCATGCTACTTCTTATGCGTCAGTCACTAATCACGTAAGTCATCCTGTGCACCATGAAGAAGCTTCAAAAGACCAGAAAGAGCAAAGCCATCACGAGGAACATTATCCACATGTAAGTTTTTAGCTTTGTTTAATGATATTTGGTAAAAACAACTTTAAATTCAAAATTTCATCTCTAAGTTGTCCAAAATTTTCTTTGAAATTAAATTGTTATATGATGATATATAAAATTTTTTAGTAGCGTATCTTAAAAGGTTGCACTTTTTTGGGCTGGCAATTACCTACATTTAATCAATTTTTGTCAATAGAAAAATATTTTTAAACAAATTTCATTTCAGCATCACCCAAAATATTCGTTCAAATACGGCGTAGAGGACAAACATACCCACGATATTAAATCCCAACATGAAGAACGGGACGGAGATGTTGTCAAGGGATACTACACATTGGTCCAGCCCGATGGACGTACTCGCACTGTTCACTACACATCTGATAAGCATAACGGTTTCAACGCTGAGGTCAAATACTCTGGTCATGCTGATCATCCAGAGGTACATCAATCTCATCACTAAATGTCACTCACTTTTTATATCATGTCTATGAAATATATATTTTATAATAAAAATGTCAAAAAATAATGACTCCATTTATGAGACTAAACAAAAACCCCATCAAAAATAAGAACAGGGAAGAAGAAGAAGTGACAGCGGTCAAAAGACAACATTAATCATCTGTCTAATAATAGTGATGATACGGCGCAGGATGAACAGCATGCCCGGAATATTTGACATCCGCGTTGAAGCCATTGTGCTGAGTGCACCCTGCCGTCGTGCAATATCCTTTGCCAACATCACCATCGTGATGCTCCTGCTGAGACTTCCTGTCATGCGTGTGCGAATCTTCAACATTATATTTGCACTCATATTTTGGTAAAACTCACAAGAAGTTAATCGTTTTGCAGCTGATAATCACATCACATCTTAACTTACATGGGGTAAGTGCTTGTGATAATAGCCCGAAGCGCCTACATGGTATTGACGATGCGTATGATGTTGGTTTATGAGGAGCGACAAAAGCGACGATCGTGCTAATTACAATAACTTTGAGCATCATTACGAGATGAATGAGAAGGTGCGTTGCGTTGCTTTAAAGCAAGGCTGAGGTAATTTGATTCAAGTTGTCAGCACTGCTGTTGTCTAAGAGCAAATTGCTTTGTGACTTTGAGGAAGCACACGGGGCACGGTGTATTTGTATATATTAGGTTATTAAAGTTCTTGTGCTATTAGGTGATGTAATATATTAGTCCTTAGATTCCATAATCGATTACAAACTTACATTTACTAACAGTTTACAACGGCATTCTCAACTTTGCTCTATATTATTCTATGGAAAGGTAACCAAATTATATTCTGCAATCTTTTACGTTTAAGCACAAAATTACATGCATTTGTTTGCTTATTACTAAATTTGTTTATAAGTAAATATTTGCTCATGATTGTCAAGTTTTGACACATTATTCTACTTGAATTAGAATTTGAAATGCGTAAAAGTTGAGTGCACAATTAACTAATCAATTGAGAGTTACGATAAGACATTTTGTCACAGTGGTTGAACAGCGCTTAATATAAAAGGTGCACTCATTGTTGTATTCGTCACATTCAGTTTGCTCTCGCAGCTTGATCAACAAAGCTTTGCAATTCGGCACCTAGTACATACGTACCTACATACTCAAAACAACGATTAGAAATATGTCTTTTAAAGTGATTGTCTTGTTTGCTGTTGCCGTTTGCGCATTCACAACTGCACACCAGGCCACTTCTTACGCATCAATCAACAATCACGTGCACCACGCTGGTTTTCACGGCGGTGACGGACACCACCATCATCCCTACGTACGTATACCACTTTTATATGCTTATTCATGTGAATAAACGTATCGATTGTATGGTGTATTTCTAGCACGTCCCCAAATACGAGTACAAATATGGTGTCGAGGACCCGCACACGCATGATAAAAAATCACAGCACGAGGAACGCCATGGGGACGTTGTCAAAGGATATTACACATTAGTCCAGCCTGACGGGCGGACGCGCACCGTCCACTACACTTCTGACAAGCATAATGGTTTCAACGCCGATGTCAAATACTCCGGTCATGCCGTTCATCCAGCCCCACATCATCATCAATATTGAACACAAATGGTTATCGATTGAAATTGTATTGTTTTGCACTTGATTTTACTGTTATAAAATACTTTTAATAAAATTTCAAACTAGCGAAATGACTTTTATTCCATGAATTACAAACATTCTTTTTAATTTTTGTTTTGTAATATATTGTATCACTTGTATCACTAATTGTAAGTCGAATACGTACCTATAATATTTTAATCTTGAACTAAATAACCACAAATACTTAGTTACTTACTTAACAAATACACAACATAAGAGAAACCACCTATTAACCTCTTACAAGTCAAACAAATAATGCGCAAAATGCATTTTTCTACACCTACCATGAAGAATATTATCGTAATCTTAGGAAACTTGCACAAGCAAATAGAAATCCAGCGGAAACACTTACCATGCTTGGTTAGGCATGTACCTATATAAATAAGTGTTGATAGCATTAATAATTTATTACGATTAAGTAAAGACACACGACAATGCTTGAAAAAGTAATTATCTGTTCAGTTCTTTATTCTTAACACTTTGCAAATTGAATCAGAGCCCGACGCCACATTTCGTATAGAGTTTTTGTGTGACATATCGACTTCTCTCTGATTGTGAGTGCGATTTCGTGTCAAATTAACGCTCACAAGACATTGTGCTTCTTGCAGATCATCTTACTGGGTGCGCTCATTATCGCCGTCAATGCGTACGCCACGTCCTATCAATCAGTGACGAACCACGTCGACGGATATCACGGCAAGGATGTTTACTACCCTTATAACGTACGTACATTTGAAGAACTTGAACCTTTCTTATTTATGCCATGCTCCCTTCGTGTGCACGCGCACAAATCCACTCAATTCCCACAAGTTTCATTTACGCACCGAGATAAAATTGCTTTATTCTGTATAAACTGGCCCCTGGTGGGCTGTTGAATGATCATTAATTATAACATTGCGTTTTTGCTGTTAGCACGCGGGCCATTATGCGGCGCAATACATTCACGGCGACGATGATGACCACTACGATCATCAGAAATATTATTATCCAGACGTGAGTAAACTTAATTAGATTTCTCCAATAAAACGCGCTGAGATTGAAGCTGGCTTGACGCTTTCTTATACTGTGTTTGGTGCACAGCATCATCCGAAATATGTTTATAAGTACGGCGTCGAAGATCCACACACCCACGACAAAAAGTCGGCGGCTGAGGAGCGAGACGGCGATGTCGTCAAGGGACATTACACACTTGTCCAGCCTGACGGCAGGACTCGGATTGTTCATTACACGGCTGACAAACATAATGGTTTTAAGGCACATGTCACCTACACAGGACACGCTAGTCATCCTGTAGTGCATCATCCAACTTACCATCACTATTACTAAGAACAAGTCACTCATCACCTTATTGAATCATTCTATTTCCAATTGTTTTTATAAATTAATCTAAATTAAATGTAAAATGTACTTTTGATGTACTTTTCGTAACGTCAGCTATCTTTATTTTTATACACCAAGAATGATAAAGATTTCTTAAATAAAACACATATTTTTGTTTATTTGTTGTTCTTGTTTGCTAGACTCTTGGGCTTCGTGTTAATTAAATCTTCTTTTGTGTTCTTTGATTTCGAACAGCAGCGGCTATTATTAGTGCTTTGTCAAATGAAACACTCGATCCTCAAGGACAGACGCATCAATATGAAATAGAAAACGCAAGGATCAATAAGTCGTGAGGACGTTAAGTATTGTTCGAAGTGTTTGACGTGCGCTCACTGCACGATCCGGATGCGTTATGACGCCGTATACTTCCTGCGCTGAGTCCTTTTTCTCTGCCTATAGAGAGAGCCTACTCGACTTTCCTAGCAGAGACGAGTGCGCTCGGTGTGAGAGACTGACGCTGAAGGCGTATCGATTCCTTCTTTGCGAAGTGATCCTATTTTATTGCCATTTCCAATGTAACGTAAACTTTGTATTTTGCACTGTATGGAGGAATGGGTTCGTTCAGAGGATTGAATAGTACGCTGCTCTTGGACATCCACTTTGTCCCCGATCCACTTGCATACTTAGGAAAAGTTTATGTCTTTGAAGAAACTTTTGTATTAAAAGAGAATATTTAAGAAGGTTTAATGGCTTAAACAAACAAGTATAACTGTATTAAAAACGTCAACTTATTTAGTATTTAATTACATATTTTTAAACTAAGTATACAAAAGTCGGGTAGGCTGTGTCAAGGCACATCAAACCTATAAATTAATGTAAGAACGAACTTTGTATCATACTTGAGTCTTGAGTTATGACAAAACGTATTTGACGCTCGGAAATTAGTCTGGAAATGCGGAATTAAAACGTTACCAAAATCGTCCAAAAGGTTACTATGAAAGCATACTGATATCATTGGATTTATGATCAAATTTACTATCTAACTAATTATGTAAATTTTAGTTAAACTTTGGAAATAAGTGCACCAAAAACAAAAACTTAAAAAAAGTCATTTTTTAGAATTTTTACGTATTTTAACTTTAAAGTAAAACTACAATTAAATTAAAACTTTACTTATGTATAGTCTATAGATTTGTAACAGGTGCATACATTGATGTAAGAATGAGCTTTTTATCACGCTTGAATCGCGAGTTATGACAAAAAGAAACAATTTGACACATGAAAATTAGCCGGAAATGACGGCAGTAAATCACTCTGGACGCCGCCCTAATTGTTCCTATAAAAATTCAATAGTATCATTGGATTCCTGGTTAATTTTGCTATCTCCCCATATAGGTCGTTATAATTTCTGCTTGGGAAATAAGAAAACCAGAAGCAAGAGTATCAGAAAATTATTTTTTGTTAACTTTGACATTGCATTACTTTATGAAAACAATGTCAATTAACATAAATAATTTTGTTATAAACAGATATTAATAAGATCTATCATTTGAAACTAAAACGACCATTGTATCTTTAATAAATCAAAAGTTATGCACAATTGAAATTTCAAAGGGGTCAAAAATGACCGCTTTTTTACATACTTCTCCTTATGGAACCAAAAATGTGGTAAGGTTGAGGTACTATCCCTAAAGTTCTTTGATTCTTTACCTATCGATTGCAGTAAGAATCATATTTATGCGCTTAATAGTTTAGGCTGGGCAATGCCAAACCGTATGGCCTGTTTTTAAGGCTTTCAAAATTATAAAGTGTCACCTTACCATTCAAGACGAATTCACGTCAAAATGTACGTATATTACATAATAACTGGTACATACTTATATCTTTATTATGAAATTGTAACAGATGTAAGTATGTACATATTCTAGAAGAATAAAATCTTATTTTGTTACGGTTATATGAAAAACTTGTTATACATTCATATATAGGTAAACTAAACATGACATGTAACATCTGCCAACTTACATTTATGAGAAATTAAATAATTTAAACTTGTATAGTGGCCTGCATTTGTGTTCAGCTTTGCATGTTAGTGTATTATTATTAATATTACATACATTGAATGCTTATCATTGTTTAGCGAAATAATCAGTGAATCGGAAAGCGTTCTGTTTCGCTTTCACTTTCGATAAAGTGCAATCCCTACATCAATAGCATATCGTTTAGCATCAACAAACATATTCTTAAAATTTAGTTGAACATCTTACAACTTTTAAACTTGTTAAATTAATTAAAAATATTACGAATTTAAAGTTATTAATGTAATGTTAATTTTTTTGCATTAAAGTACGTACCATTAATTAAAATTATAGGCATAAACGTGTAAAGTGACATGAATTAAAAATATTTACGTTTATTTTTCATTTATCAAAGTATTTGCTAACATTAATTCAACTCTGTCATGAAATCAGCAAATGCAAACATTTTCCATACATTTTATGCTCACTGCGTCTGAAATCCATTTCATTATTTCTCGGCGTTGTTTGTACGTATTTGTCAGTGCACAAAGGAAACAGACGGTATCTGCGCTGCCACAAAAACGCAACTGCAATTAGCGGCTCTAATTAGCAATTATTTTCATTGCGTTCACGTAATACAAAACCATAGGCCGACGCGCATGTCCGAACCAAATACATGCAGCGCATCGCTAATTAAAAACTAATTAGGCGTAATGACAAGCGTCCTTCGTAACATACGTGCAATATGTATCGATACGTGCAATACTGCATATGACATGATTGTTTTTAAATTAGGTAAGTCAAAATATTAAATAAACATATTTACGCAGAATGAGAGAAATGTTTTAAAATATTGTTTATTATGTATCTATGTATTTGATTTATAAAAGTGCCAA
Organism: Aleochara bilineata; assembly: GCA_003054995.1. NCBI lineage: Eukaryota > Metazoa > Arthropoda > Insecta > Coleoptera > Staphylinidae > Aleochara > Aleochara bilineata. The sequence goes on from NBZA01000332.1 coordinate 35,049, forward strand.
TCATTGGAAAGAAAGAAATATTTTTATTAATAAATCATGAATTTAAACAAATATTCGCATTTAGTATTGTGAATCGGTTTATGTCACTTTTTACTTTTATTTATAGTTTTTATAATAATAGCCGCATTTGTCAAGGCATAAATACAAGCAAAGTGCATAAAATAGCGACTAGTGGCGAACATATTAATCCATATGGTTGTAAAAGTATCACATTTGTTACTTCTGCATGAACAGCATGCTCTATTAACCAGAACGCCATATGCATGGCGCTGAATTTACTTTTTATAGAGGCAGATAATTTATTCACTTCCAATATAAAAACAAAGAAAGTGGTCGGTCTATACGCACTTTTCACGTAATTGATAATTAAATAATAGATAGGTAGGTAGTTCATGGATGGTTATATAACATTACAAATATAATGAAATTTGGTTTGTTATTGATTTCTATTTCGAATAATATTACCTATAGACATAAATAAGTATACTTATCAAATAAAACTCACTCAAATAAATTTGAAGAATTTGTAATTATTTATTAACAATAACATGTTTCTGATTTTTAATTATAATCAAGGTAATTATTGATTCACGTTTCAAAATATCTTCAAAATGTTTCTCAAAACTTTACATTATTTTTACCTCTTTTGTAATTATTTGTAAATAGTGACATCCTTACATTAAAATTCATTCTACTCCACAAAAATCAAACACTAAACTAAATTGTAATTTAAATTTGTTTTGAATAATTTCCTTGATACAAAATGTATTATAACCTATCTTTTTGCAATTGTGCATAGCATTTGAGTACTATATTGAAGCTTCTTAACTTTCTTTTATGTTACAACACTGCTGCCTTGCTGCTTCTTTTACAACACGATGATATTGCATTTGGGGAGCATCGAGCATTTTGGCGGGGAAGCTCTATTTAAACGAATGCACCAACGAGGAAATCAATCAAAACAACAAATACAAAACATACAGCACTAACAAATACAAAAAACACACGATGATTTCCAAAGTGAGTTGTTCGTCTATTTCCAAAAATATCTATAAGCAGCATAAACAAACAACTATCAATTAATTCTTTTGTGCAGATTTTCATTGTTTGTGCGTTTGTCGCATTGGCAAAGGCGGGCCACCATGCATCCTCGTACGCATCAGTTAACAGCCATGTTATCCCAGTGCATGGACATTACGAGGAGCACGGACACGAGCATGCCCATCACCACGAGCCCTACGTAAGTACAAAGCTGAATAATATCGCACTCAAGTTCACTCTATTCGGGAGCGACGTTGCTGCTGACGCTGACGCACTGCACTGATAGTGTATTCAAGTGTACACAGTGTCTCCTGTCTGTCTGCTGACTGTCTCGTTCATTGTTTGTTTGCTAGCATTACCCAAAGTACGAATACAAATACGGCGTCGAAGACGAACACACGCACGACATCAAATCTGCAAGCGAGCATCGCGACGGCGACGTAGTCAAGGGTGAATATTCCGTTTTGCAGCCGGACGGCAAAACACGAATCGTGCATTACACAGCCGACAAGCATAACGGTTTTGAGGCTCACGTTGTCTACGCGCATGGACATCACTACTAAACGCAAGGACGAAATCAAGTGACGCTCATTCTTGAATCGGACATTCAATGCAATTCAACGATTTTCAGGTTATTTTTGTTATCTTTTGTATATATTCTGTTTAATCCTTTTCATATGGAATCTAACATAATAAGCATACCATAAATAAAACCTATAAATATTTGTCATAATGCATTGTGTTATTTAAATTATTAATATTAGTTTTATTAGTCTAATTTATACCTATATAATGAAAATATTTTCAAATTTATAATACGTGGTGCTACATAATATGTAATTACAATACACTAAAATCAAGGAAGTATGAACGTAAGTATTTAAATTTACTTACGAAGCGAAAGTAAAAACTAGTGAAACGTATTAAGTAAAACAGCATCTGTTTAATTGCAATATACCTGCATACATACAAGCATCTAGTACAAAGTTTATAATAATTGTGTCTTTATTATAGATCATTTTATTAACAAAGAAAAAAGTCGGGTAGGCTGTGTCAGGGCCTCACGTGAATACGTGTAGGTTTAAAGAGGTCTGTATTAGAAGATTATGATAAAATATATTTCAATTTATCTCATAATTTATAGATTTTAATCAGACTTATAAATTAATGTAAGAACGAACTTTGTATCTGACTTGAGTATTGAGTTATGACAAAACCTATTTGACGCTCGGTTATGAGTCTAGAAATGCGGAATTAAAACGAAACCAAAACCGCCCAAATAGTTACTATGAAAGCATTCTAGTATCATTAGATTCCTGATCAAATTTACTATCTAACTAGGTAAATTTTAGTTTGACTTCGGAAATAAGAGCACCAAAAACAAAACCTTAAAAAAGTCATTTTTTAGAACTTTTACGTATTTTAACTTTGAATTAAAATTACAATTAAATTAAATCTTTGCTTATATAAAGTCTATAGATTTGTATCAGATGTATACATTGATCTAAAAATGAGCTTTTTGTCACGCTTGATTCGTGAGTTATGACCAAAAAAAAGAATTTGACTCAAGCAAATTAGCCGGAAATGTCGGTATTGAATCACTCTGGACGCCGCCCTAATCGTTCCTATAATAATTCAATAGTATCATTGGATTCCTGATTAATTTTGCTGTCTCACCATATAGGTCGTTATAATTTCTGCTTGGGAAATAAGAGAACCAGAAGCAAGAGTATCAGAAAATTATTTTTTTTCAACTTTGACATTGCATAACTTTATTATAACAATAGCAATAACAATAGCGACTCTTGTATCTCTAATGAATCAAAAGTTATGCACAATTTAAATTTCGTAGGGGTCAAGAATGACCCTATATTTAAATGTTTCCCCCCTTGGAACCAGAAATGTGGTAAAGTTGAGGTACAACCCATAAAATTCTTTAATTCGTCACCTATCTATTGCCGTAAGAACCATTTTTATGCGCCTAATAGTTTAGGCAAATTTTTAAAGTGTCACCCTACTATTCAAGACGTATTCACATCAAAATATCCTGTTATAGTTTGTAAAATAATAGCTAAGAGTTTCCGGAAAAATGATATTTACCAACCTGTGCTTCAATATCCAATACCTCTCAACCCACCAAACGGAAACTTTAACACTTTAACACTTTCAGCTTCCGTTCACATCTCGTTGGCTTCTTAATAACTATCAAAGCCGACAAACTTTTATCAAACTCTTATAATCGACTTGTCTTTAGTTGACGCTTCAAAGTTTCCTTAAATTTAAAACTCTATCAAACTCGAGGTATCAACAACTTTTTATCATTTGGTATAATTCATGGAAATATTATCATTTTAAAGTGAAGGAATATTAATCCAAGAACCAGAAACTTTCACGGAAATTAAATGAAAACTTTAATATCACACAGCCGCGCCGTGCTGAGCTCACAGATTGTCTATTTTTCTAATTGCTTTATCTTCGTTTCTATTATAACACGAAATATAACTTCGAAACTTTGTTGCACACTTTCAATTACGAAAGAATCACTGGCAAACTAGTTTCGTCACATTTTCCGCAGCAATGAATCTTGCTTCTTTTCAAATTTAAACTTTTGCAAGTTTTCAAGCACGAAGGTGAAATATCTCAATATCTAAACTACTTAATGACAGATTTTCTTCCTGTGTTCCTGTTTTAATGATAAAAGTTGAGAACGTTATTTTCATACTCAGGAAGTTTCACTTATGCGCTAAAGAGTCTGCTCTGCTTACGTTTAGGATACGATTCTGATATGCATTGCAACTCGCAACGCACGTAAACCGTATGTCGATGAAATTCAATACTTTCCAGGCTCTCTTTGTGAGCGACGCACAAAGAGGCTCAAGTGTGCTTCAGAACCACAAAACTTGAGGGTGAATCTTTGAGCTTCCGGTCGTGACGTTAACAAGATTGGCAAATAAGT
>NBZA01000332.1:48776-65998 GCA_003054995.1 Aleochara bilineata
ATATTAATTCGTTGTTACTTGTATCCAACATCAGATAAAAGCCGATAGTTATAAGATGCACAGGAAAGAGTTGACGGTCATCAATATCCGTTATAAACCTTCTTTTAATTAACTATTCAATTTCTGTGATATTATAGGCATCAAGTCTTTAATTAGCTTTTATTCTACAAGTACAGGTCTTCTAGAAGTTGAATTGATCGCCGATTGGTTTGCGGTTGCACAGGAAGCGCGTGGCTGCGCCAATTAAACTGGTGTTTTTGATTTTTCTAACGTTTTATTAAATGCTTTAATTTACAAGCAGAAGCACGCTGCAGTTAATTATGCATTAATGCACTGATAACATACATATTTATATGGAATTAGCATTTTAGTTCAATGCAAAATGCAAGTTCAATAATCTTGATAAACGCAACTTATCCATAGATATGGTCTGAGCTCTTTTAAGTTTATCAAAGAAGTAGACAAAGACGTGGTAAGAAGACATAGAGTATGGTAGTAAAATTCAACTTTACGAGCAGCCATCCCGTCATCTACGCTCGGATTATTGGCTGAGCAAATTTTATATCTCTATTTAGTTTAGTGGCAAGTATGAGTTCGAATGTGGGCAAACTAGTCGCACGGAACGGAATGAAATGAGCCATGCACGGAACACTGGCGGCTTTACGTTGTTCCGCCAGCGATGCTTTGTGTGGAGGCGGCATTAAGCAAAAGAGCTGTTTCAATGAATTAGGTCAACGAAATTGCGCGACCTGCTTGAAAATTTAAACAAACCTTTTACCTAATTTTGCCTTTCGTTATAAATTGTTTGCTATACCTAATAATTTCCTTACTTTAATTGAATTATTAGACAATATTATTAGGATTTTGTTCTGTAAAAAAGTATATAGTAAATCTACTTCATAATTGCATAATAATTGCATGCCTGCATTTATAATATGTACAATACATACTTTAAAATATGTATATTTTTATAAAGTATGTAGGGTACATATTTTGTTTTTGGATAACATTTGCTGCCATCTTCTAGAATTTTTAAAATCTAAGTCAACCATTTGTCGCTAGAGGGCACTATACGTATAAAATGTAAATTAAAACAAAAACTGTTAATTTACGTTATTTTATTTTATTTGACAGATAGAATAATCAACAATGCAGACAAAAAATATCAACATTACCAACGAGGAAAGAGAGCAGGATGTAAGTAATAAGAATTAAATTTTTTTAGTTTAAGTTCATACATGATTATTATGCTTAAAATGTGATAAAAATATACTTAAATTATAAAAACTTATTGCAAAAATGTTTTTCTACTTGGAATGACAGTTTTGTTTATAAATTCAAATTTCTTAAACAATTAATTCAATAAAAACAATTGAATCATTTTTTAAAGCAATAAAAATCATATTTATGTACATACTTGCATGGGTTAAATAACGATTTTCGTTGCATGTAAACAGTTTACAGCATCACATTCTTTGCATGAGTTTAATTAAAAACACTTAAATATTTCTTGCGTTTAAAAACTTTACTACATGCAAACGAAATTATTCAAAACTTTTTCACACGAAGTTAAAAACATTGCTTAAATTAAAATTAAAGTAACTACGTACCTACTTTAAATAGTAACTCAAACTGCAGTAAAGAACATCTCAGCACTAAAATAATTATCTCAATTATTCAACATATTCTGCTGCATCAATTACAGTATGCGTTAAACATTCTTTCTTAAGAATTTTACGAAATTAATCATCTCGTTTATGATAGCAGTATTTGATGTTACTTAGCAATGCAATCATGGCTCACTTTCATCCTTAAACATGTAAACTGTAACGTGTGCAAGCAATCTACTGTATAATTTTATGATTGATTATTCTCAAACTATAACCTCATAAACATGCCACAAGAAGATGAGATTCCCATGCATTGCGTGCATGTACAACCATCATTACGTTTTCCATTTCTTGGTTGCATTCGGAAAGTACGCTGCTTAATCCTATGATCATTATGACTGCCTCTTGAAAGCTGGTCCAGTCAGCAATGAATTTATACATTTCTGCCATTCGTCGAGGCAGCTACTAGCATTCTGGAATTTTTAATATTCGTGTGTTTAGAGCAGAGCGCGGCATTGTTTTCATTTTTTCTCTGAAGTTGGCGTCGTTTCTTGAATAAAATACGTGTTCTTGTTTCAGAAAACGTTAATTATACACCAGCCCTCTACAATTACCTGCTCCGAGGTTGAGCATGCCCCGCCGATTCCGCCTCGGGCTGCTATAATTTTCAGCCCTCTGAATTCCATTTCGACTTCTTCTCTTTCAACAGCCACTGCGTCAGCTATGTTGGAACCTTTAGGAGTGCCAACACAAACGATCAACGCTTCCAATGCCAAACAGAATAATAACACTTTTATTAAGGGTGAGTTAAGCGAGAGAAAAATATGATTTATGAAACTTTCAATTTTAATAGAAAACTGAACCGCTTATCAATGCAGAGAATACGTGTATAAAGATGCATAGAAATTAGGATATGTCAAGATAAAACAATAGACTATAAAGACACAACCAGGGAAGCAGAATAAGTATTTTACATGCAAAGTGAATTAGTACGTAGTATATTCATTCCTTGACTTACTTTGTTAATACAGTTTCATTTATTGGCAGACAAAAGGTAATCAACTTGAAACATTTTACTTTTTGGAATGTGAAACGCCTTTAGCAACACTTGGTATATCTATTCATAATGAAGAATGAATACGTCGTAAATCTGTAATCATGCATTTCACTAGGCGGATTCAACTTAAATTGAACGTTGAATTGTAGAGATAAGGTAGAGACGTTCATGAACCATCTCAGAAGACAATCGACTAATAAATTTTGCCTTTAGCAGAATACTTCAGCATTTTTAGCAGGATTTCTACCACGGTTAGAAGCATTATCTACGGTTTAATAATGAATAGTGTAAAAGTAAATTTCCATTCATTTTGACTATGACCGCTTTATCTAATTTGCTAAATTTAAAACAATGTGCGTTATTCGTTAATTTTATATACTTAATGTTTTAATATAGGTAGTATGTACTCTAAAATAATAAGTCTAAAAAAATTCTGGTGCATATACAAATGGTATGCATTATGCATATGTAAGAGCACTAGAAAGTAACGGAAATGCGAGAATTTATAACGTTTTACATAAAATTAAAAGCATCCGAAGCTGATTTTCCAGATTATGCTGGTTCAAGATTCTTCAATAACAGAAAACTACAGCTCATGGCTGTCTATGATACTTTAAAACTACAGTCTGTTTTGAGAATCTTTAGGTTTAGGTTTTCTACCAGTTGGTAAATAGAGTGGAATCTCGATAACTCCAACCTCGTTAAGTCGAAATCCTCAATAGGTCGAACAAAATTGCCATTCCTTTCGGCTGAATCCCTGAATACGCGGTATCTCGAATTATTTAGACTTTGTAACTCGAACAAAATGTTATTTCCCTACGAAGTATTGACAATACATATTTATACTTTATACCTCGAATTTCCAAAAGGAGCCTCTGTAAGTCGTAGTTTGCAAAATATATTGACTTTTTTTGTTTTATACACGTGCAATGAAGGAATGCATTCATAAAACTTTCTAAGCAACATAGATACGAATGTTTATTCTTTGTCGATACAGGACCGATTACTTTTAGCAGAGCTTGTCCGCCAGTACTTAATTTGGCAGTTAACTACCAAAACTTAGGTTGAATTGTTATTCAAATTTAATCTACAAATCGAAAAATATATGTACTTAGAAATCGCGCATCTGTAAGTCGAAATTTCAGCAGTTAAATCATATGTATCTCAAATTTCTTGTTAATTCGAAATTTCGTTAACTCGAATTTTTTGCATTTTCCTTGACATTCGACTTATCGAGGTTCCACTGTAATTAAATCAACTATTCACATTGTATACAAACGTTTCACTGGGTTTCTAGAAAATTTATGTAAATTAATGTACAGATTTACACAATGATAAAAGTGTTTGATTAAGACGAACAAGTTTGATTTATTTTTCAATAATTTTTTACTGATAGCAACTATAGAAATTAATTTAAAAAAATATAAAGACTAAAATTATTATATTCATAATGAAATAATAAGTTTAATTAATTGCGAGTTACTAATTAGTAAAAACTAAACTAAAACTAAATATACACTTTTAAATATATGTAGTTTTAAAATTTTATTTTACATATCTTCTAAGCAAAATTAGTGGTTCCATTTAATTAAGTTTTCACTTTAACACTACATAACTGTTAAGGCAGGCACAAGTTAATTAAAAATTTCGCAGATCATAAAAGTTTAATTAACAATAGGGACTCGTTACAGTCAGATAGTATCTTTTAGCAAGATGGCCAATAGAGGTTGGAATGTGAGTTTGGTTGTTTGTTTTATACATTTCTAGCTTTATCGTTCCTGAAATGGCAATCACTCGCACTTCTATCTATGCACATAAACTCGATAAGTAATACTTTTACCTTCGCCAGGTGACTTAAGTCACTCGAAAGCACGCTCGACTAGACCGAAGACCGCCGATCACAGGCGAAACCGCGGTTGTGCTTGGAAGAGCGCCCTCGAGTTGACGGCGGTTTTGATCGTCGTCGTGTGGCTGAGAAACTTCTTCCATCTCGTTCGCGTCCACAATTCTCCCGCATTGTCAGCTCTTGTGTCTCATCGCGCGCGATCTCCGACGGACGCCAAGAGTCGCCGTTTCGTTTCTTCGGCTCGAAAATACGATCCAACCTGTTACGAGACGCCAGGTGCAAACAATGTTCGCTGGATGTCTGCGAAGCACCATCGCGAGCCAACCGCGCACGAATCGCGCTAAAGAATATTTCTTCAGTTGCGAGTGATTGATTTGTTCGTGAAATCTGCCAAATCCGTAATCAGCGAGAGTGAAATATTTAATTATTCCAATGCCGTTTGTGCGTTCATAACGTAATTTGAATTACATTACATTACAAAGCGAAGAACAACGTGAAAACTGGATCAAAGCAAAGCGGATACAATTGGTAAGCATTCTCTGAGCTAAAACAATTTGCACGTAAATTAGATTGAAAACCCAGCCAAGCAGAGAGCAGTATTATTTGTTGATTTGTCTTGCATCACACTGCACGCTTATTAAACGATGAATTATGCTTGGTTTACCACGTGCATATCATTAAACTGTAAGTTTAATCTGTAATTTATGCAAGAGCGTAAAATTTATTCGCTTTGGCTCGCTTCAAACTATAATACTTCTTTAAAATCAACGGACAAAGCGGAAAATCGTGTTGGATATGTAATAGAAATCACAGTGAATGAACTGTCTACATGATGAGTGCAATTCTTATTAGTTTTTATGGTTGCGGTGTCTTTAAGATGCAACCACTAGACTTGACTTAAGTCTTCAGTTGCATGTGTTTTATTTGTCGTTGCAATGCAGAAGCAACTTACTCCCTTTGATTATCTAGGATGCAGTCGGCTGCAAAACTGGTTGGCTATTAGTAGCATCCGAGCATCATCATCATCATTGAAGGTATCACATCAAAATTGCGTATCGGTGTAGTGCATCGCATCAACGCGCGCACTTTGGGATTACAGCGCGCGAACGCGAATCTACGCGTTGTAGTTAGCCGGTGCGACCGACGACTAGTAGAATGCGAAGTGCGCTGCCTATTTAGGAAGCAGTAGAAGCTGCAAGCAAAGGCAAGTAAGAAATTTTCATGTTTGCGCTCATCTTCTTTGTGCACGCGAAACTGCATAATTGGCCAGCATCCAGCCGGAGCCGGCGTATTAATCGCTCATTGAGAGCGATTAATTGAAACGCACTGGCCGGACTTGATGATGGTTCCAAATAAACCATCAAGAGTTAATTTAATTTATTTAATTTAATTAGAATTTATGTTGCCGATGATAACCATTTTCCGCGTTTGCGAAATGATGTGTTTATTTACAGCGATTTCTGTTTCGATAATTACATACGACGTTCCTGGGAAACGAAGGAAAATAATGCACTGCGTAAACAACATTCCCAGAGTGATTTACAAAAGGAAATTAAATGCAGCTCTAAAGCCTGCAATATCACGATAAGACCGCGCTCTGGAATGGTTCGTGCGAATCTTTCATACGTGCTGCTTCTTTGTGCAAAGATGCGCCAAGTAAACAACAGATATATGAGCAAATCAACCTGAAATAACTTAATTGGTAGTTTTACTGCACATGGAGCGACAGATGGTAGGAATTCTTCTTGTGCAGCGTTTGAAGACACTTCCAGCGATACAGAAAATATCGCACTTTCTACGATCTTCTTATTGTTGGATTTCTAAAGTGCTTTAGATTTCGTTTGATTTATATCTATGATTATCTTTTATTATATTTGCTCTGCGGTGACTATAGTGTTTGCATACAGATGTATGTGTTTTTAAGCTCCGTTAAAACAAAAATAAAAATGTGTAGGTATTTAAATAATGCCATAAAGGTATTATGTATGTTTCTCATTGTCTGGGGAAGAAGCAGTCAAAGAAACAGAAAAGACAACGTCAGTGAAGAGACAATACAACACAATGCTGAACAAATTTATTGCTATTTATTTAGTTTCGTTCCTGTAGACGGAAGAACCGCAAGATGGTTGTAAATTTGAATACTAATGGAGGTTTACTTAATTTTATTGCATTAAAAGCAAATGAATTAAAATTTAGTCCAGTCTTTGTTTATCAACTTCTAAATTTATGAAAACTGATTACTTTCTAAACAGGTGTAAGCATGTTTAATTACTGAAAATTAATCAAATCGTATAATAAAAGCTAGGAAGCATTCTTATATCGTCAGGAAAGTTAAAGTTGGACGTTATTGTTGCCGTCAACGTCGGCGTGGTTGCAGGTGATTCACCGAACCGTAATTCCTGTCTTGAGGAAAAGATCGTGTATTTTCTATACATGCATGTCCATGAACAGAATCACACATTTAATTTCGTTATTTTGCTTCTTGCCTAGCAGCACATATGAAAGAAAAAATGCGGCAGGAAATAATACAAGGAACCAGTACAAAACTATATTCATACAGGATATTAAAGAAATGTGTAAAACAAAAACTTGTTTGCCAACAATCATATTAATTACAGTCGCGTTCAAACTTATTTGAACCGAAGACAAATTTCTTTAATTACTTTAATTTGGAAGAATTGTGATTTATTTGAAATTAGGTAGATGCGTACTAAATTTACTGGCCACTAACAAGCCACAAGCCGTAGAAACAATAGCAATGCGCAAAACAATCGCTCTTACTGATTGCACATCCCATGGAATAGAAGCATAGAGGTTCGCAGAGTGGCAAACTTTAGTGTCTGACTATCTTGATGACGGCCCAGCATGCTGGCAAGAAACGTAACAATGAAACGGTCCCGATTCGCATAAGCAACGACACACTTCCCGCCTTTCTATGTAAATAAGGATAATGAACAACGGCGAAGAGGACGAGGAAGTATGGGAGTGTGGAGGGCATTTAGCCACGAAGCAGATAGGTGTACGTATAAATGTTTATTACGCGAAAGAAGTCGGAATCCCCCACTAAGGCGCACGTTATTTTACGAACGACGAAACAAACCCGCCAGCTGCGCGTGTACGGAGTGTTCTTCGAAAGCACATCACATCATAGTGTGGCGAGCTCGCGAACAATAAGACGTGCCCAGCGGCAAGAACAACGTGTGTTCGAGCGCCAATTTCATATCGAGACCGCTGTCCGCCTACGTGCGAAGACAATATCGACATTGTCTAGTGTTCGCTTCTCTTCCTTATGTTTGTTTCTCTCGCTGGAGACCCGAGGCGTGCGCGTGCTTAATTCAAATTGATTTCGGTTCAAGCGCACAATGGATGCGAGTTCATAAGTGTCGGGTTCGGTGAGTGTCGGGTGCAACACACTGAAGTGACTTATCTTGATGTCGCAGGATCGTGCCATGTCGTCAAGGATAACGTTTTGAGCGCAGCAATTCAAGTGCAGAATGCCGCCGTGGTATGGCCACTGGTCGTACAGTGCGTCAAGTCAAGCACGGGGAGCGTCTTCGGCGGTCGCAATCGTCCCTGACGCCTTTCACTACTCCAGATGAACTCTTGCTCAAACCAACTAATAATTTAACGGCCAGTACTAGTACGACTGATGGTAGGAGAGCATACACCTTTATATAGATGAGATTACTATCTTAATTTAAGATACAACTAATTCTTAATTGCTCAGTACAATTAATTGAAGATTTTTACGACCAATGAACTTACTACGGTTGCGCACTGTGTAAACAATTTTAAGTATAAATTGAAAAACATTAACTAGTTAATCTTTGCTCATACTTTTAGAATTTTATGTCTTATATCTATCTTACTCCGTTTATATAACTCAAGAACGGCTGACTCGATTTTTAAGATCATTACATTTTTGGCTTTTTCTCCATCTCGGATAACAGAATAACTCTTAAAACATCGAAAAAATGTTATAATTATGAATTATTAATTTATAAAACGCCATCTTTTATGCATGCGAGAAACCAAACACGGGCAAAAATGAAGATTACTTTTATTAGGTTACCATATTCATTGGGGCTTACTTATTGTGACGAAATATTTCTAGGGGGTGACATAAAGCGTGACACAGGCCGACAAAGGGGGGCAGCTTTTTAGGTATAAAAGTATGTTTGAGAAAGTTAAGTACATACAGAAAATCAAGCAATATTTTTGTTATTTTACTTGTTTAATTACACATTTGTGTAATCCGAAGCACAATGGTGAGACATAAATTCGCAACGCTCGTAACTTGTAGTTTAATCAATTACATGCTACAGAAGCAATGAGCAAACGCAATTAAAACGTGAATCATTAGAATTTGACGCGCGGAAATGTAGCGTCTAAGACACTAATGAACGTCTAGCTTCGAAACAGAAAAACGTTTCTTCAGCTTGCGAGAACAGTAAATGTAAACGTAAGAGTAATTAAGAATATGTACGTAATTACAGCATGCTATGTATTTGTTTATAGCTTTTCCACACATTCGTTCGACATAAAACTGTTTCGTACGCGATGGTAATACGCAGATAGCACATCGTAGAATGGAATAGAATAGACATTGCAATAGATATTGAAAATGCAAATGTATATTATACTATACTACCGGTCACGTAATGTTCCTGCCAATTACAAATGGAATAATCTCAGTTCACTCAGCTTGTATTCAGATGGAAGTGAATTATGCATTTCTTCGTTCTATTTTCTAGTTGAAGTGGAAGGTTATGGGCCGTACAAGCCGGTACCACCACCGAAGCCACTGTCAACACTCGCGCAACAACAACAACAGCAGCAACAACAACAAAATAGCGCCACTCCAACGCAGATTAATTCACAAGGACGTGTCACGCCGCCACCGTACAGAATGCCACCGTATCCTCTCTACAACGAGCCGAATATTCCCGGCGCCGCCGCAGGACTGGAAGTCCCTATCGCAACCTCGAGTCCAAACCCGCAAAATCTGCAAACGCACTCCAGCAAGTTTCCAGTAAGTAGCAACTCTTTGTGTTTCTGCCATTACTTCATGCTTCCCATAATTGTTTCTTCTTTGCTGTTGGTATTCGCGCAAAGCGGTTGAAGATGAGAACTTTCTCAGCTCGTTCGCTGTAGAAAAGAAAATGAGGAGACAATGAAAAAGAATTCTTAACGAAACGAAGTGTTTTCCAGTCTGAGTTTGCATTGTTTTATCTTTATAGCGGTGAAACTGGAAATTAATTTCATATTAATTGATACTTGCAAAAATATAAGTAATATTAATAAAACGAGATTTACTATAAGACATTACGGTGTATACACTGATTTGTTAATGTGGTTTAACGCATTGTTTATGAGAGACTGAGTGCCTAATTGAACTTTCCAATAAACAGTTATGAAATTTGCATTCCGCACATTCACTGCGCGATGGATGTGTCTACGAGTTAGCCAATGCTTATATGAACATAACATGCAATAATAAATTATTATTAGAGTACATGCATTATGGCATCAAACCAGTTCATCTTAGTAATTAAAAGTTATAAATTAATTATGTCTTATCAAGTGTGAAATTGCATTGTCTTACAAGTTTATTGCCTTTATAACACCCAATTAAGTAAATAATTAGAACTGTTATTCTTCTCCGTTTTAAATTTTCTTGAACATGTAGGTACTATATACATATATATGTATCTACATACATATATAGGTATAATATAGGTATAATTTCTACCAACGCATTACAACCCATGAGTAAAGTTTATCCTCCATGCACCAACATCTCTATTCCTATGACGACAATACATTGCAACGCTTGGAATACAGTAATATAGGTAATATAGGTACGAGCAGTAAAAGCAGTTTGTATAAAACTATATAAATATGTGAACGAACTCGTAAAGATTGCATGGTTTCCGCGCAGGATTAAAACGCATGCAGATGGCACGTAAAGCCTGACTGAATCTGACTCTGAGTCTGATCACAAGCGAGGGCCTTCACCTTCAACGCCAAAGTGGTGGTCGCTCAAAATGCTCGCTCGTTTCTACGCATATTTCCTCTCTTTAATATTGTAGCTATATTATAAAGCAAGCTATTGTTACCGTTGCCTTGATCTACGACGTTCAGCGTCACGCAGTGAAACATTTTGCCGTAATAGCACAAATAAATATTCATTAGGCTACGGCTGCGGCTAATTGCAATGCTGCGATGTGAGCTAACGAGGTATGTTGCGTTTTACAGATTGAACGGGAAGTGATTCTCTCCAGCTCGGACAAGAATTCGAAAATACCCATACTGAATGACTACATTAAGAGGACGAAGGGCGCCATTGCACCGGACGTGCCGCCGAAGCAAATGTCTGCGTGGAGCAATCATGGACACCATCAAATTTTATCGCCCGACCAGGTAACTTGATCTCCGCATGTAGCTGTCGATGATGATTGGCCAATTGTTATGCCGGTAGCGCGCTGACAGTAAATACAAAATTTGAATAAATAATATCTTGTACATGCGAACGTCCGTGGCTGCTGTATTACCATTTGCTTTACCAGCAAGCGCGATTCGTGCATCGAAGTCTTAATTGTGAGAAGGCTGCTTGATTGTATCTTTGGGAATTGTTTACATGCAACATCGCTCGTCGTAAAGCTCTGCCAGTGTGCTTTCAGTAATAATAATAAAAGCGCCTTCGCCGTCGCGCTGCGGTGACTTCGCTTTCAGTTGTTCAGTATTGTGATGTCTTTTACTGCGAGTAGATCGCAATGGTTGAGTTTGCACTTGGTTTAAACAATCAAGAAAATGTAGATTACAACTACCACAGTCAACAAGTTTTAATAATCTTGCGTAATTTCAGAATCACTCGGGGCATACGCATGGACTGCAAAATGAGAACACGATCTATCGAGCAACGTATCACTCGTCGCAGGACTATTACTCGCCGAATCAGAATGCAGCTGCATCCACTGGCGCTGTACCTCGTTCAACGTGGCAAGGAGAACTGACTAAAAGCCAACGGCAATTTGAAGAATTTAATCATCAGCAACAACAGCAGCAGCAACAACAACAACAACAGCAACTAGCTGGTCAACAGACAACTGAGAAAGATCCCAAAGAAACAAAGAATAAGTCAATGACGAAGACATACCATACCATCAAAGACATTATCTCCAGTAAGTTCAAAAGCAACAAGCAAGTGGACGATAAGCACAGCGAAGAAGCTGGTCTCAATAATGTCACGGAAGAAATGCGAAAAAGTGTTCGGAATGTGGACGAAGATGGCGCCGATGATAGATTGCCTAAGAAGACTGCCGGCGAACAAGGCATTTATGGCAAGCCTCGCACCGGCAGCGATGGCACACCTTCAATGCTGCACCAGACGCACCAATACAACCAACATATTCTGCAGCAACAGCTCCTCGCCCAACAACAACATGCGCTGCATCAAACATACAAGAATCAACAATTAATTCAGGCACGATCACAGGAAATGCTTGCGTCAAGGCCGGAAGACTACTACCAGAACCCTTACATGAGCCAACAGCAACAACAACCACAACGATTTCTAAGAGATCAGTACCACGCCATGCCGGTGCATTCACCCACGAAGGAAATAAAGGAACACAGCATGGACCTGCGTAGTCCGCAGCAAATGCTGCGCGATAGCGTGCGCCAACGAAGTTTTGAAGCGCGTCGAGCTGCATCACAACCGCAGCTTACATTTGAGGACGAAATTAATAAAGAAATACTGGATAATAGGCCTCAACCGCAAGCACATCCCGTCCGTCGTGGATCTCAAGGTAACTTAATTGAAACCATACGTGTCCGTGAGGAAAAGAATGGTGACGACGGCGACTTTACTAGAAAAGAAACTGATATAAAAACAGAAGATGAATCAAAGCTAAACACTGTTCTTACTGGAAATCCTCGTAAACGTTTAGAAGGTGAGATTGGGAAAATCGAAGGAGTTTATAACATTAATGGCAGGCAAGCTAAAGACTCGGATATGCGTAAGAATAATCCTAGTTCAGCGGCTAGCTCAGATTATGATAAGGCTGGACAGAGTTCATCTAATGCTGATTCAGGGCGAGGAAGCGCTGCTTATAGTAGCGGCCGGCGCCCGGGTGGAATTGATACTAGTAACGAATCTGATAATCATCCAGTTCTCAATGGCAGAGACTATCGCGACTTGAATACGCCGGGTATTAAATTTCAAGATTTGAAATGTAATGTAATACTAATTCGTGATATATTTTTAGGTCAAGACAGTGAATGGGTAGATATTGTTGAAACTGAGTTAAGACATATTCTAGAACCAAAGCTTCATGAATTGTCACTCCATGGTAATGGAAATAATATTGCCAACTCTACGTTAAGTGAGAGTATCTCTTCAATGACTCCACCTCTGCCACCATTATCGCCTGGTGAACAATCTTCGCCTAATATGACTCCTCGAAATTCAACAAGATACAAATACACCAGTTTACCATACGGCAGTAAACCGGATTATGAAAGTTATAAATCAAAAGGAATTAACCCTAGATGGTTAGCCAACACGGCTCAGAAACACCGGAATGGAAAGAAAGTTGATCATAGTGCAATTTTAAGAAGCAAACAAAGTAATATAAACTACTTAAAATAGTAAAAGGTAAAACTATAAAATAAAATAATTTAAAGTTTTTGGTCTGGACGCTGCGGATATGACTTCAACTACAACTAGATCTATGGATTTAGAGTCTATTCTTGATGGGCAAAGCGATTCAGATGGAGATCTCAGCACTGCTGATGCACGGACTATTCGAAAACAGCTTGAAGGATTGGAGGGCATGTATTCTGAAGTAACTCACCACGTTTTCAGAGGTTTCAATTACTAGTAATTCAATATTTTTTGTAGGTATTAAAATTATTAGGAGTAAAGAAATACAGCGGTCGCTATCAACCTTCAGATCCCAGGTTTACTAAACGTCGTTACGGTAGTATGTCGTCACTGCCTTCAAGTTCAGTGAGCAGCAGACCGATTCGCGATAAAAGACGGGCACATGAAGACCGTAAGAAGGTGCGCGATATTCGAGGCATTAACAAACGATTCCAGCGATTGGAATCGCATGTTGTTACTTTAGCTCGATCGGTCGCGCATCTTTCTTCAGAAATGCGCACACAGCATTTGATGATTCAAGAAATGGAAAATATTCGCAGCGAAATTGCGGCTCTGAGAACGCAAACGAATATGATTAACATTCGACACCAATCAGCTCATAGAGTTGCAAATGCAACTAAAGATTTGCCGGATCTTGCAAATCCTACTCGAGTTAAAAAGTTAACAAAGTTTTTTGGCGATGAGCCGCCATTGTTGAGATTATTTTTAAGGAAACTAGGCTATGAAGTAAGTATGAGTGCTTATAAATGGCGGCTCTTTATTAATAAGTTTTGTTTTTGTGTTTTAGAAATATGCAAATGCGTTTGAAAACGAACGTATTGGTATGGTGGAACTTCCATACTTGAGTGAAGAACGTCTTCAGAAAATGGGGGTGCCACTAGGACCAAGGCTTAGAATAATGGAAGAAGCACAAATTTCTGTTTGTAAGGACAATACATTATGCATAGTTTAGTTTAATGGCACACACTAAGTTTCTATATTTTCTGTAAGTATTAAAACTTACATCTGACTGATGTTAAAAATAATTCTAATGGCGGCTCAATAATGTAAGTTAATTTAAATGAAGTATTTTTATAACACATAAACATTAATGAAACATTTAAAAAATGTATATATTGATAATTAATTTAATGTTAATTTATTAATCAATTTTTATTACATATATTACTTAAGTGTTGGTATTAGACTCCATTAGATAATACAAGTAATTTTTTAAATCTATTGCCAAGTAAACCAAAGAATCTATTATATTACAATAAAATTTTCTATATCAAATTGTATTACCTACTATTTACTTAAGAATTTCCAGGAAGATTCATTGCGGTATGGAAAGAATATGCCAGAGACACTGTCGTACTGTAGTAGATTTCATTCTTACTTTATTTAGAAGAAGAAAGACTGTTTAAGATGAATTTGTCTGTTTTGTTCTATAACGCCACAGAGGCATAGAGTGGGTTCAGTGGTTTCTACGTAATCTACGTAGAAAATTTTAAAGAGATTATTGTGTCCTTATTATACAATAGAATCTGCTATGTGAAAATAATTAAAATGGTTTTGATACAGGTTGCTAGGATACCCGCTTCATTTATTAGTCGCCGGCAGAGTATATCTGTGCGCACTTCGCACAGATATACATACCCTTGTGTAATCGTTTCCAAAATCGTTTCCGGGTAACAATAATAATTCTTTGGACACTTTTACCTCTTGAGTAATATTAAACATTAACCCAAACTTCGTAGGAAATAATAAACATAATAGCAATGACACTTACAATTTCATTACTTAATTTTAAGGATCGTTTAGGTATATCATAGTGTATCATGCATTACTTTTACTTTCATTTCACGTTCTTCTTTCCTACAATGAAGTTCAAATCTTTGAATTTGCTTATAACGCATATTCTACTTAAATATAGTACGTATCCGAATGGAATATGTTTGATTTACCAAGGGAATGACCCACCTCAAATAAATATCAATTTAAGCATGTCGTTTTATATTATAAACAATATAAACAGAAATTTAACCACCGAAGAAGAATCAAATTGTTCGGATATTATAATCATTAATACTATGAATCAAAGTGAAAAGTTGCCATTTAATCATAAACCATTTGTTCAACATTTTCCGTATTTGTTTTATAAAAATCTTATAATACTAACAGACAACAAAAACAATTATGTCACAGGAAATGCTTATAGAAAGGAATACGCATTCACAACACTGATAATTGTTTTTACAAAATATCAATGCAGAAGCGGATTTATTGTAGAAGACTGTATCAAAAATGAAGTGTTTCTCTATCGATTGGATTTGGAACGCATTAAAAAGAATAGTTCTGATCTAATATTACTGGATGTATGGAATAACAAATTAGAAAAATTCATCTTAAATGAACATTTATTTCCTGGAAAAACAAATAATTTTAATAATTCATTAAACTATGGTTTTATGGATGGCGTAAAACACTATATGACTTTAAAGTCAACCAATATAACATACTGCATAATATCGGAATTTGCTAAAGCGTATAATTATACTATGGTCGAAACTGTACAAAGAGCTGAACTTGTATCAGGTGCAAAATATTCTTATATATGTTTACACATGTTTAAAACATTGTTCTAGGATTGGTATTTAAATATGTACCATATTGTGAATATGCGTTCTTTAGTTACGCTTATCAAGTTATAATTGTGCCAAAACCCCAGTAATAGGAATTATAATATTTATTAATAGAACATACGTAATTTATATATGACTTTTAGGATCAATAAGAACATTCAAATAAATATGTTTGAAGTATTTGAATGGAGAATGTGGTTATTAACAATTTGCGTGTATGTTTTTGCACGATTTGCGTTGTACTTGGAAGAAATCTGTAAAATCGGCAGAGAGACAGGTATAAGTACATTATGCATGTATGGACTAATAGTTGGCCAGAGTATTCCTAACTGCAGACATTTCACTAACAAAGGTCATCTAATCCTACTACTGACGTTGGTTATGACCATTATTTTTACTTCAGTATATTCCTCTGGAATTTTAGAAATATTAATAACTCCCAAGTAATCATAAACACTTTATTATATCTAAAAATTAAGGTTTCTAATTGTAGGTATGTTAAAATGTATAAAACTTTTCAAGATGTTTTGGCTGATCCAGATTTAATATTTGTGGATACAATATATGCAAAAACTCAAATAAATGCATTTGATTATACAAATAAGGTATTTCTTTAATTATATTTATTATAATAACAAATTATTAATCATTTAATTGCATTTTTTACAGTTACCAAAGAAATACTATGGTAAAGATATGAATGACAAAAGATTACCACGTTCGGTTACAATATCTTCATACTTTCAAAATTGTAAACTTAAACAGCATACAATAATCTACACATAATATTTATGTCATGATTTCAGCGTACGTTGATTCTTTTGGTCTAAATTTTTCTAATCATATGGTTCTACAAGAATTTGTAAGCTTCAAGTTATACAGCATATACATAACTAAACAGGAAAACGTATTAGCAAAAATGTTTCCGCTTTTTGTCAATTATTTATCATCAACAGGCATAATACAGCATTGGGAGAAACAAGCTTTGCAAAATAAACAAGGCACCGTAATACCGATGTCCACTGACTGGCAGGCTCAGAAACTAAACGACCATATTGTCTTGAACTTCAAACACATTCTCGGAGCAGTGATGGTATGGACTATTGGATTAATCCTGTCTATGATTGTCTTTCTGTATGAACTTTTCTACTGCAATTTGGAGTTGTTCACGGCAATTACTTATTAATGCAAACATTATTACGGATTTTAGCGGGAGAGTGATACGATACATATACTACACAATTGCTGACGCAATAATATAGGTATCACATAAGTTAACTAAATGTGTTGGACAATGTAGTATATTCAGTTTTAAGTTTAATACATATTATTAGCCTATGAAAAGCTAACAATTTCTTGACAAATGATCAATTTCTTATCATTTTCTACATTTACGCATTTCTAATTATTGACAAAG
>NBZA01000334.1:16173-26514 GCA_003054995.1 Aleochara bilineata
GTTTGGGGTCCTTCAGAATCTCAACTACGTCAGTGTTCTTTAAGACATTGCGAAGAGTGCTGTAGTTATCGTCGTTCTCAATGATGTCCCAGATTGTTTGGTTGACTGGAGTCAGAATACGATCGATCTCATGGATCACTGCGCCGCATGATTTCTCGTCGAAGTTGGACAGGCGTGCGCAATTTACTGTTGCACGATTTACGATATTGGCAAACAATGGCAGCTGCAAAGTAATGCAAAAAGTTATAAGATTGCAACACAAACGTGGTTTAGATTGACTTACAGTAGAGAAGAGGTTCACACGCAGGCGTTGATCCTCGGAGAGCGTGTCAATGATGGCATTGTTCTCCATGTCACAAGTTGGCATGCTTCCATCAACAACATGCTGCTTGATGAATTCCCTAAGTTTCTGCACATCGCCACCCATATCTTCTAGATATTTCTTGGCTTCCGGTGTCTCCATAGCTTCATTGCTTGGCGCAAAAACCGTGGCGTTCTCAAACCCGTTCATTTCTTCTTGGAACTCTGCATCTTCAATCAACTTCTGGAACTTGGTAATGTTGTGTTTCTTGAGTGCGTCATTCATGTATAAGGCAGTCTCGGGAATCATCACAGTATCAATCAGATGAATAACTCCATTGCTTGCCATAATGTCGGATTTCTTGATCTGAGCCCCATTTTGCAATACCAGTTTGTTATCGTCCTTGCGTTCCATTTCCAAAACATCGCCCACAATATTGTGTGTGGTTGCATTGCCAATAATGGCCGATGAGCAGACCGTGTTACCCACAATGTGATGACGTAGAATATTGGCGGCGCATCCTTTGCCACTGATCATCTTTTCGCGTGTAGTTGGGTCTAGTTTTTCAAAGGCGTCATCTGTCGGTGCAAACACTGTGTAATGGCCGTCGTCCTTGAAGAAGGTATCCATGTCGGTATTTTGGAGAACTTTGCGGAAGTTGCTCAGTTTGGGATGCTCCTCAATGATTATAGGAATACTGTTAGATGCTGGATGCATAACTCCTTCCAGCACATGTACAATGCCATTCTTGGCCAGGTTGTTCGTCTTCTTGACGCGAACACAGTTAGCCGTAATCATCTTCTCGAAAGAGCGCGTCGGATAAACGTTGATCCTAATCGTCTTGTTGTCGTTCATGGTGTTGATGAGTTCCTCGTTAGAGTAGTCATTCAAGTCGATGAATCCGGTGACAAAATGGTTACGCACTAGTTCCGGTGTTGATACGGCATCGCGGCGACGGCGTACCATTTCAATGCGGTTCTGCCAATTAAACAACAAAACCAGTTAATAAAAAGTCCCTAAAAAGCTTCAAAAACCTTAAGACTCACCATGTCATTCATACGTTCATCAAAATCTTCCACAGCCTGGTCGGTCGGCATGAATACTGTGAAGTTACCATCATTCATCTCATCCTTAATGCCAGCCATGGAAATCATCTCCATGAATGATTTGCCCTCCAGTTGTTCGATCGTCTCGGCGAGTGACTTCAACTCGAGTTGTTTGGTGCAGCCAGGCGATCCCTCGCTGCGAACGAAGCCGTAACAGCACTTGTAGCGCACGGTCAGCGTCTTCACGAGTCCATGATTGTTGATTCTGCAACGGAACGAAGCATAGTTGCAATTACGATTAATTAACGGCGTGCAATCGCAATTGCAAGATGGTAAAGTGCATTAGGACATACTTCGTCACGCATTCGTATTTCGTCGGCGTCTGATGGCACTTGGAAAGGCTGATGGATGTCGAGAAGAAGTTGGGCACGTCTTCTGTTTCAGTTTCGTTCTTTTGGGTTTCTACTGCGTCGTCATCGTCATCATCTGTGCTCTCTTCACGTTCGATGCATACATTTGGTCTAAATTTCAATACAATTATTCATTATTGTATTAATGAACAATATTTCTAATAATAAGATATTATTAAAAGATACATATCAGAGATGCGCATGCGCAAATGCAAACCTAATAGCGCGGAAAATTACTAATTCATTGTTTATCTTTAAATAAATCAAACAAACAACAAAAAACAACTTAATTGAGTAATGTTTCCATTCATATAATGAAGGTGACTGCATGTTGGATGTTGAGACCGTTCTAGAATTAGACACAAGGTCAAGTTCATTTGTACCAATGGAACAATGGCTCATGAATAAAACCATTTTTTATTTCTTGATTTTACAGCGACAGACTCAACATACTCATCAAAGAGAAAGAAAGATTAAAGACAAGAAACTTTCTATGCATAATCCCACATGTGCGAGGAAATAATAAGAGAAAAGAACACAGGGTTTTCAATGCATATTATCACCAACCATTTTATCGAAGAAATTTAGGTCTTGAACGTAAGTGAGAGGTTTCTTTTCCATTTGCATGGGTTTGTGTCACTTACTCATGAAACTTTCTTGTCAACTTTCATTCATTTCAAATTTCGTTTTGATCTATTGCTAGTTTGAAGCTTTTGTAAAGTATTTTAAGCTTAAAACTGTTTGAAGTCGAGTTTGAAATTTAATTATTAGTAGATTAAATGTGATATAACCGATAGTAAGTGTATTTAATCACTAGAAAACTGATATTTATGCGGATTGCGACTTAAATGGTCAATTAGTTCAAGTTCCAAGTGTTCCTTTGACTTTCTACGCACTGATTTGTGCTGCTTTTTTGCTCACTCGACCACTGGCACAAGAAGATAACAATTAACACCTTAATGCGTATTTATATAACAAGAAAAAGAGCTCAGTTCAACGTTCTCATTACACGGTCAAGAACAATCACGGTTGACTAGCAATGACTCAGTTCTGTATCAGCTGAAGTGATTTTTTAGAGAACAGAACATTAAACAAACAAGTAGGTAAGTATGTACATATTCTTATTTCTTCAGAGTTTTTGGGATATGATCTCACCCAACAGGCATTGTGTTCTTTTTTTGCATAATTAACTTGTTAACATTCAAATCACATTCAAGTCAACAATCACTATCACTCATTCCCAGTGTTAAATAACTACAAATATAAATAATTAATGACTTACCCTTTGTACCACGGTTGATATTCACCGAACGAGGGACCGAAGAAATTCCCAAATCCAAAAACTCCTCCAGCAGCACTGATAGGTCTTCTGAAGATTCCATTGTTTCCGAAAGCAAATCCGAGTTCGGAACCGAATCCAGGAATGGCTCCTGGGTTACCAAAGCCGTCAGTGGCATCTACGTCCACGACGCCTCCAGGAAGCACGGGTTCGATGCTCGGCTTGGCATTCTCGTTGGACTCTCTGGCTGCGGGTTTATTGGGGTCTTTGTAATCAGGCGATAAGGGCTCTCTAGACTCGGCCGACTCGAGGTCTTCGCCGGACCGGAAGTTGGCGCGCCAGTCGAAGGTCGGGCTGTAAACATACGGATCGTAAACGTTGTGCGGCAGTTGAGGCGGCTCGAAGGGGTAGCCAGGGTGACTGGAAGCAGAAAGCAAAGACAGACGCCGTGTGCTCGATCAAAGAAATACCAACGTGCACAAGAGAGAGTGACTATGTACAAGCAACCAATATCACTAAATACTACAAAAGCTTCTAGAAAGTTCCACGAAGAAATACGAGAGAAGTATTTATATTGAGTCTTATAGCTTTTGTTCCCAACTAATTAAAGATAAAATTAACTTGGTAATTAACACAACTCGCAAATAAAACAAAGCTTTTGTTTCAATCCCGATAATTAAACAATTGATGCATTAGTTCTACTTGTTTAGTTGGTCATTAACGTCCTTGAAACAAAGAAAAAGGACATAAGTCGTTAATAAATTGAAGAGGAAGTAAAAAATCTATGTAAATAACGAGACATGGCGAATCTCCAACTTTAACTTGTTTTTGCATACCGGTATATTAATAGTCAATAGATCTATTAAAGATGCGTATGAATATATAAAAGCTAACATACATTGCCTATAAATTAATGCAGATGCATAAAATTAATTGCATATAAAATTAGCACTGAATCATCAGAAATATTTTGATTATGAATGTAAAATACTTTTGTATTGCATCAAGCTTTAATATTGCATTGGAGGTTATTAATGTTAAAGGCAATCCTGTCTCTTTGTTGTCGAAGTTTCTAGAAAGATTTCTGAATACAATCACTAATATCGTCGCAAAACGAATCAATTCAAAATTCTCCTTTCTTGATAGTATTTCATAAGCAATTAAAATTAAAAATATCAATACAGCGATGGGCAGGTTTTTAGAGCGTATATCGTGAACTCGTTTTTTATCAATTTTTCTGTTCCGTGTTTGTAAACACGGTTTCGTTCCCGACGGCAAATTAAATAATTGATGTTCTAATAAATAAACGTTTAATAACTGGGTAAATTAACACCGATGACATGCAACGCTAATTATATTTGAAAATAGTTAAAATCTACAAAGTTTATACTCAATTAATTACGTGCAAAGTGCTTAAGCACACCATTGTTACTTAATTCAGTTGTAACCTTGCTTGCTGGTGAGCATTGAACGTCAAATTCATTTAACACCAGCATTGTTATGTTTGCGGTTACTTTTTGCGTGTTCTAGAAGGAAAACGCATTGTGTTTCTGTGTTATTAGCGAGACCTGCGTGCGTGTGACACAAGAGCAAGAGCATCATCGGCGAAGCGCAAAGTTTGCAAGTTTACACGTTACGGTTCTTGAGGTTCAGCTTAAGCTTGAGCTTTAACTCGGAACAAATCAGTTCGTGTGTGTATTTCTATTTCATGACTTAAATTATTACCTGAAGTAGTCGGCACTTGTTCCTCCTAAGAGAAGAAGAGCGCCTAGTAGAAAACAGGTCGCCGGCAACATCTCGCGTCTTCTCGTTGCGATCTTTCTTATCGATGCACTTATGTATTTATAATAAACTCTTTGGCACAACTCTCGTCTGGTCTATAAATAATTCTCTTTGTTTCTAGGCTTTCGGAAGCTTAGAAGTCGATGTGAGCTTGGCTTTTGTTAGCTTTCTGCGTGTCGTGTGTGATATTCAACTGTGCGTCTCGGTGATGCTTCGTGTTTATATGACTTCCAGCCGGTGCGATGCGAAGTGAAGGCAGGTGGGGGCGTCCTCAGATCCAGACCCAGAACAATCCGATACCGTTAGTCCTTTTCTATCTTCTAGACTTTCCTATGGCTTTTTGTCTAGATAAATTGACAATTGCAAATTAGATTGCACTTCGCTTCATCTCAACACGCTATAAACAAATTATAACCAGAGTTGGGCCAAACTTTTCTAGAAACTTCAGTATGAATTGATAAGAAGTTTACAGTTTTATTTTGCGACATTTCAGACCATCACAAATCGTTATCAATAAATGTGATGCGGGTGTGTTTCATGTATCATGTTTTCACCTCATTATTTCGTAAAGTTATTTGTTTGTTTGTACAAAGAATAAATAAACGAATTAAGAAAGAACATTACATAAAACCAATTGGAAAATCAGCGATGCATTAAAATTGTATCAAACCAAATCATCAATGTAACCTCGACCTTCGTTGTCCGTGAAAAACAAACAAACGAAGCATTTTGCGCACGGTTTTTCATAATTGCTGATTGTATTCTGTGACAAGCACTCAGCATTTAGAGGAAACAGCAAATTCTGCGAAGAAGATACAGAAGTAAGTTGGTCATGAAAGTTGTTGATAACACACATTAGCACAAGCGCACGATTTACGAAGAAAGTCTCGTTTCATTTATCAAATTTTGAATTAAAAATTATGATTCCAAGAAATATTTTTAAGCGGTTCTAGATACATATATATACTGTATCAATCGCTAGAATATTCCACAGAATTATCTGCCATTCGCTTGACTTATCAAGTGTTATGAGTAATCTTCGTTGGTTATTAATTGCAAAGCGAGCAGTGCGCAAACAATTATTAAGAATGCGACATCTGTAGACTTTTCATTTGCTACATTGTTTTATCAAAGTCAAACTTGTATATCCTTTTTCAATTAGAACGTAACCTGTTTGGTTTAAGTAGTGAATCATCAGGTAAACGCAAACAAAAACTTAGACTTATCGCTTCATTTGCATAATTACACGTATTCCCAGCGATTTCCTCCAGTTTATTGCTGTCACATCCATCGCTCAGATCTACCATCTTGATCTAAATCTCCTCAAATGCAATTTTAACAGCAGCTAGAAAAACAAACAACATTTGACTTCGTAAAGGAGTCTTCTATCTGCTAACATTATGTTTTATGCCATTTGATACTACATATAATATAAAATGATGAATTACTTTACAAGCGAGTTCAACCACGATAGGAGCGAATACAGAGAACACGCCAGGAATATTAAACAATTTATGATTTGATTTGTGATTTGCCGAGTTGAATATACTTGTGGTCCCCTAGTAAATAAGAACAATTGCAATAAATTACGTGACATCCGTATTAAGTGCCGCTCACCATTTATTCGCGTACGTTCTAGAAACAGAACGGCTTCGTTAGTTATATGGTGCTTATTCAATACTTTCTCATCTGGATCATCTTTTTACAGATATCGTAAATCAATAAATAAATTCTATTATCCCACATGATGAGACTTATTACAAAGTTGGCGCTCTCAATATATCAATCAAAAAGTTTACGCAACTGATTTATTTAAATCAAGCGCATGTAATGAATATTATTTGATGTAGATGTAGGCAACCCCTCATTCTTCAAATAACTTTTATCGATTTTACAGTCAAACATGTTAGTATACATACAAATGTTATTTTTTATAAAAATACAATCATAAATGCAATATTTTCAAAGCTAGATAATAGTCACTAAACTATATATCATTACAGTTTGTTAGAAACATTTGTCACCGTATCGTGTATTGCCTTCGCTACATACTCAACGTTTTGAGAATTTAGACCGCACATAGAAATGCGTCCAGACTTCAACATGTAAATATGATGTTTCTCAATCATGTACTGCGACTGAATCTCTGCGCAAAACAACAAGTTATGAATTGTTCACATTATTGCATTGCTAATATCATACTAACCATTCAAACCAGTGTAGGAGAACATGCCTATCTGGGACGTGATATGATCCCAATTACCTGGCGTACCAAGCCGTTCCAGCGCGGCTTGAAGCTGCTTGCGCATATGGATAATGCGCACTGACATCGTCTTAATGTTATCCTTCCATTGAGTAAACAGTTCTGGCTTGTACAATACATATGAAACGACACGTGCTCCATGACTGGGTGGATTAGAGTACATCGCACGTACGATTATGCTTAGCTGACTTTTAATAGCCGGCAATATTGAAGTTTTTGAGACGACCACAATCAAGTTGCCGATTCTCTCATCTAATCAGAAAGATTACGTAACGTATTACCAAAATGCACTGAACCGAGTTACGTTATCTTACTGTAAAGCCCAAAGTTTTTCGAATAGGATTGCGAGCAGAACAACTCCATGCCTCGGTCGGCAAAGTATCGCAGCGCCCACGCATCCTTGTCCAAATCACCGGAAGCAAACCCTTGATACGCAGAATCAAAGAATGGGAATAGATTCTTGCGTTCTACAATATCGGCGATTTGCTTCCATTGCTCTTGGGTAGGGTCGCAACCGGTCGGGTTGTGGGCGCAGGCATGTAGGACCACAACTGCATTTTCTGGAGCAGATTCCAAGTCTTCAATGAGGCCCTCCCAGTCAATACCTCTCTTTTCAGGTGACCAGTAACGGTATTTTCGTACTTCAAAGCCGGCTTGCGTGAAAAGAAGTACATGGTTTTCTAAAAATAACAGATTTGAGTATTTTTGAACGTATACCGCGTAGAAATAAACTACCCCAAGATGGATTTGATACGTAGACAATTTTATAACCAAGGACACGTTTCAAGAACTCTGCGCCAACACGCAGAGCGCCGGTACCGGACAATGTTTGCACTGCAAACGCCTAAACAAGAAGAAAAACACATTTTAATAACAAACAACCCGCTGTTTGCGTTTTGGCGATGAAATCATTCGTGACTGATTAATTATTCACAAATCAGGCAAACAAAGTGTTGTTGTCAAGTGATAACAGATAAAATAACAAGCAATAGGTGATAAGAAGATTATGATTATGATTGATGACGCATTTATCACTATTGTCTTACGCACCCTTTGATTCAGATAAGCGTCGTTGGTTGGGCCAAGCATCAATTTAGTAGAAAGTTCACAGAATTTTTCCAGACCAAGCATAGGAAAATATTCTTTGTTTAACGATTCATCTGCAGCCAACTGCTGCTCCGCAAAGCGCACCACCGGCAAAACCCAAGGTTCACCCTTCTCTGTCCTATACGCTAATTAAACCAATCAAACATCAATAAACATATTGATCATCCCGAAAAAATTGAACTACTTACCGCCCACGCCAAGACTGACCTTCTCAGGGAAAGTATCTTCAGCAAAAACCTTGTTCAAAGCGAAGACTTCAATGGCCGGAGCCATTTCAACTTTTCCGAAACGACATTTACTCATTTTGTATCTTCTACAGTTTATTCACCCAACGAATAATTTGCACGGAATGTAAGTGAATGTACGTAGATTAGTACCCGATATATTAATGATGCAAGCAAAATAAAAATGATGATTAAACTACTGGTAAACTCAAACGCTGGCCAGTGACTGTTGCGGCTGCTGCTGGTCGCACGCTCAAATTATTATAACCTTCGAATGTCGTTCTCTCATCCGTTGCGCCTGTTTTTATACAAAGTGTTGAACAACTTGCATGAACAATTCACGCCGATCCACGTGATGCAGATAATGAAAACAATTAGATTTTATTGCATTGTACGAGTAAAGATATTCTATGCAGTATCTGATTGTGAGTTTTAAACCGCAACTGAAATTGATTATACTTGCGATAAGAAAGTTACATAAAGTTTATTAACCTAAAATATGTAAATTACTTTAAAAAACATTTCAACTATATAAACGTTGTTTTTACTGAATGTATGAAATCCACTTTGTTATTTTAATAGTAATGACGAGTCACTTTACTGATAAGCGAGTTAAAGGTTTGAAAAGTGGGTATACGTGTAATGTTTTGAACGGCGAAGAACAGTGCGTCGAGCATAGCCATCAGCTGTTGTCGTAGGAATACATGCGTAAAATAAGATCGGTGCAATGTAGTGGCTAATCTGTACAAACGTAAATACTGCAATCTATAAAAACATTTAGGTAAAGATACGCTGAATATATATAAACCACTCCTTTAAAAGATGAATCAGTATGCAGCACTTATTACGGCGCAAGATGAAACCATTATTTTTGTATATAGGAGGACTTAGTCTTTGTGGTAAGGTTGATGCAAAACAATATTGCTACATAACTATCTCTTGGTTTCACTATTTTAAGGATTACTACTATTTATAATTCGATATGCCATAGTTGAAAGTAATGCGGAAGTGTATCAAACTTACATTACTCCTGACGTTGAAGCAAAACTGAAAAGTAACGATGATACTCTTCAAGAGCTAGAAATTAAGTTGCAAACTTTAGAAGCAAGGGTTCCTAAGAAGTATCCAGCAGTAGACATATTAAATTATTTGGAAAGGAAGAGAATACTTGTGAGTAGATTCCTTCAATATCATTATGTAATGTAATATTTATATTGCTTTCTGCATTTCCAGATTACCGGGGGCGCAGGTTTTGTGGGATCTCACCTAGTTGATAAGCTAATGTATCAAGGACATGAAGTGATTGTAGTGGATAATTTCTTCACGGGTCGCAAACGCAATGTCGAACAATGGATTGGCCATGAGAATTTTGAACTTATTCACCATGACATCGTCAATCCACTCTTCATTGAAGTGGATGAGATTTATCACTTGGCTAGCCCAGCAAGTCCAAAGCATTACATGTCAAATCCAGTAAAAACTATAAAGACAAATACATTAGGAACTATTAATATTCTAGGTATGTTATAGCTTTTCTGATTGCAGAACCGGTTTGATGTATTGTTTTATTAGGGTTGGCTCGACGCGTGCATGCGAAAGTATTAATCGCAAGCACTTCTGAAGTGTACGGTGACCCGGATATCCACCCACAACCGGAGACCTACTGGGGCCATGTGAACCCAATAGGACCGCGAGCTTGTTACGATGAAGGTAAGCGCGTTGCCGAAACGTTGTCTTACGCGTATGCAAAGCAAGAACGAATGGATGTGCGCGTTGCGAGGATATTTAATACGTACGGACCTAGGATGGTGATGGATGATGGACGTGTAGTCTCGAATTTCATACTGCAAGCGTTGCAGAATGAACTTATCACTATCTATGGCACGGGGGAGCAGACACGCTCGTTTCAATACGTAACTGACCTGGTTG
>NBZA01000334.1:26543-48259 GCA_003054995.1 Aleochara bilineata
TTATTTAGAATTTGCTACCATCATTAAGGATTTGGTAGGTGGTCGAAGTAAGGTGACTCATCTTGCGGGCGTCGAAGACGATCCACAGCGCAGACGACCAGATATAACTCGGGCAAAAACTTACTTGAATTGGGAACCCAAAGTACTTCTGGCAGATGGTCTTCAAACGACAGTGGATTACTTTCGCAAGGAGCTAAAGAAGTTTAATCATTCTCGCAACAGCA
The DNA here is from genome assembly GCA_003054995.1 of Aleochara bilineata. Lineage (NCBI taxonomy): Eukaryota > Metazoa > Arthropoda > Insecta > Coleoptera > Staphylinidae > Aleochara > Aleochara bilineata. The sequence goes on from NBZA01000334.1 coordinate 26,768, forward strand.
AAGTTTTATCGAAACGACCAACTACATAGTTCAATTCTTCTCTATTCATATACATATTCTATTGCTGTCATAAATGTGATAATGGAGACCTCCAAATATAAACTTAATTCAAATAAGTTTCATTCTTGTGTTTATACTTCAATCTGTGTCGAATAGCTTTGGATTATCAAGTAGTTCGTTTCCGCGCAACATGCGCATTTCAAGTTTGAGGTTATGGTATTAAAAGAAGGTTGTTTCTGGTCTAAACAAAATATTTACAAATTACGTGGTAACATTCTTATGTTTTGATTAATATGAATTACTTATCAAAGGCAGGTTTACTGTCGCATTCAAATAAAATATTTTCGTCGTTCAATAAATATTCATGTTCTCAATTGGCAAGTGTTGCAAGGGATGATAGCTATAAAAGTGACAAAAGTGTTACAGAAATTGATGAATTTCACATTGATCGCAAAGCACCCTCCTCGGTACTTGGGCCTTACGATGAAGAAGATACCAAACATATTGCTCCCTACTTGAAACCAACTTTCAATTTTGCTGCGTATGTAAATAAATCGGAAAGTTTGCAAGAATTGCTTAAACTTGGTGTTGATTTACACAAACTAGAAAAACAAAAGGACGTCCCAGAGTTTATCCTTGGCTTAAAGTTTGACACAGATATAAAAGAACACGTTACATTTCTACATGACTTTGGAGTCCCACTAGAAGCAGTGGGAAATATTATAACAAGGAATCCGTTTATCTTCAAGGAAACTATTGAGAATATTCAAGTTAGAATTAACTATTTACAATCAAAAAAATTCACTTTAGATATGATCGTGAACATAATAAGTAAGAATCCATTGTGGTTAAGCTTTAGTACCAAAGATATTGACAGTAAGCTAGGATATTTTCAACACACTTTTGATTTAACTGGAAATGAAGTGCGAGACATAACTGTGAAACAACCAAGGTTAATAACTTACCACCAGTGGCATGTAAAGCGAAATATGTTCACTTTAAAGGAAGAAATGGGATTTAGTTTGTTGGAATGCAAACAAATCTTATTAAAAACGCCGAGGGTATTCAGAAATGGTAAACTTAGATCTGCTGCTTTGAAATGACTTTAAAATGCGTTTACAAACTTTACAGATCACAAGAAATTATTGCAAACTTTTGAATACTTGCACCATAACATGAAAATACCACAGGAAATGATCGTACGCATGCCGGAAGTGCTCAGTTGTCGTCGCTTCAGACTCCAGCAGCGATACAATTATTTGCTTAAACTAAACAAAGTGCTATTCAATCCAAAACAACCAGGTTACATTTCTCCACTGGCAATCGTGTCAGGCACAGATAGCGATTTCTGTGCAAACGTGGCGAAGACGTCGCTGGAAACTTACAATACATTTTTAAAAAGTTTATAAACCCTAGTTAGGCATATTAAAAGTTAGCATATTTGTACATGTTGGTTTGACTTTGAATTTGCTTCTCTTGGGCCACTCGTTAATGAAGTTTCCCCAGTTCAATCTTGGCTTTAATGAGGCGCACAGATCGATATATCAAAGCATCAATAAGACTAGCAACGGTATAGATCCCGCCGATGATTGCACAAACATTGGTAATAAAATGTCCGAAGGACCGTTCTCTTTCTGTATATTTCACCATCAAAGGTGATAGTTCGTACTGAAAGAAGGCACCCGGCATGCCTGATTCACCACTCATGATTGATACAACCTTCTTATGTTTCGTCACTGAGAACTGATTTGTGTGCATGATTGAATTATCCTTCTTCATGTAGCGTGTGGGCACTATTTTTATATAATACTGAAACATCGTAGCTCCTGAAAATAAATATAAGTTTTGTTTTAAACAATCATTGCGACTAAAGCGACCTCTTTACAAGGTCGTCAAAGGTTACACATCTACGTTTGTACACATTTCAATGTTGCTGTCAACTGTCAGTTGGAAAATCTTCGCAGGATAAATGGCCGCATGAATAAAGATCACCAACAATAAAGAGCGTGGTTTTGTTGAAAGTACTATAACAACCCATAGTATATAAAAATCAATCATCACAATGCCCGTGCCAGGAGGAGTGTACCAACAGCAGGGACCATCTTGCCTTGACAAGATGAAAATGGGCTTCATGCTTGGTTTCTGCGTAGGAATGGCTAGCGGAGCTCTATTTGGTGGATTTTCAGCACTGCGGTATGCAACATTTGTTTAATGAAACAATGCCAAAAAATGCAGGTGTTATGTTATTTCAGGAGCGGTTTGCGTGGCCGAGAACTAGTGAACACAGTGGGAAAAGTGATGATGCAAGGTGGTGGCTCTTTTGGCACATTTTTAGCAATTGGCTCTGGTTTGAGATGTTAGTACGGTTACTCGGAATCCTAGGTATAATGACTTGCTGGTCAACGGACTGCTACAACTGAACAGTTGTAATAAATTTCTACTCAAGTACTATTACTACTGTTGTTAAATGAAAATTAAATGGAAAAAGTAGAGAAATAAATTGTGATATTGATTTACCTTCTTCAGCTACACTGACAGTGTCTTTCAGAGGATTATGTGTGTCACTGTCCACATTCATTCCAAAGGTCAAATGTCTGATCCTATGAGTTGTATTGAATGCAGTTGATGAAAAAGGTTGAACATCATGCACATGTACATGATTCACGGAAAAGCTTTTCCCTGGAGCTACATGAAAACTTCCACTGACCCTATTCACAACCAATGTACCATAAATTTGGCATCCTTGTGTGAATGCTGTTTTGAGCTTTTCACTGTATTTTTCATCTTTGCATTGAGTTATATTCTCTGGATTTTCTGGAAATGCCCAGCGCCGCTCTCTGTATGCATCACGCACATCTTCACAAGTATTGCAACATCTAAAAACGTAAAACATATATTCTAATAACCTTAACCTCTCAATGAATTTGTACTTGTTGGGATCTAACGAAGCACCATAACAACTACCACACGTAACATTTTTAGACTCTTCTGGATCTTTTGTGTGAACTGTGATATCTTCTTTCTTAGGTTCTTCTATTGCATTTCCCTCCAGATCTAATCTTCTTTTATAAATGTTATGATTGATTTGTAGGTGTTGTTCACCAGATGAATCCATTGCATCCAGTGCTAGAACTATAACTTCTGTGCTACTTTAACAACTCTTAAATACTTCTCACAAAGACTTACAATCACATGAGATAGTCGGAAATACAATATCTAAATTAATTTGTAAATTAGGACTCCGAGAGGTGTCCACAAATAATTCCTCTGAAAGATTTGGCGTTAAATAATCATGCAACTCTACCCAGAAAAGCATTGTCATGAGGGCGATACTGATTATTGTTACTGAAACAATTGAAAAGCAAATCGTTTAGGTTAAAATAGGCATTGCCGTGTCTTTGCTTGCCACGTACTCGTTGCTCCTCCGTATGTTTGTATCCGGAAATCGTCAAGAGTCTTGGAGTATGCATCAAATCTCCGTAATTTATCCAGAACTGACATAATTATCTTTGTAAACTCACAACCAAACTTTTAAATTGCCTTATCGAATGTAAACATGTATTCAGCGATGGCTATGAAACGAAAACGACTGACAACTCAGCTGTGCTGTAAAGCGAGACAAACACAACGTGTGGTTATGTCCTGATACTAGCGACAATTTCCTTTCGGTTGGGATATTAACAACGCACGATACGAATATAGAAAGAGATTCACGAAAATTTACATTTTATTCACATATTTCGTAGTTAATTGCATAAGTTGTCGCTTCTAGAACGACGTACATTCGTTTATCTTGCATTATCTTCAACATACAAGAACAAGAAACAATTCGCTATCTTTCAATTTAAGCTCACTGATATGAGTTAGTAAATTAACTTGTAAGTCGTAAATTATATACAAAGTTTTTATGAAGTAATTTTCTTACATGTAGAATGCTAACAAGAGCGCCGCGTGTAAAGTATAGAACATGATATATAATCGTTAATAACACAATAGACTAAAGCTCTGGAATAAATCTGGTGCTCCTTCGATTAGCATTTGTTATTCCGCCTATACAAATATAAACATATCCCGTTGATAATAGCAATAACATGGTAAACATACAGCTATAAATAGTATATCTCTACCTCTCGTCTTGGTTTTGTATGCAAGGTTGCAGTTCAGCAGTTTCTCTAATGTTTGTTGGTTTGTAATCAATGCTAAAAACCTATGTATTGAAGTTTGATAGAAATCACAATCCACGTAAGTGCTAGGTATGTGTATACGCAGTCGATTGAGCTGCGCATGATACATTGTATTCGTCGCATCTCGATGAATTCATTACAGAAGCGCGGAAATGTCCCAGATCTTAATCAGCTTATCATGACCAACAGTTACAAGTTTCTTGCGGGTTTCGTCCAACGACATCGCAACTATACTATGCTTAGCGTCGTGGAACGTCGCCATTGATGGTCGACTAAAATAAAAATGAATTTTAAGTATTTCAACGACAAACAAAATGTTATACTTACTCCAAGTCTTTGAGAGTACTGTGACACGGTTCGCACACTCTCACGGCAAATTCGAATCCCATCACTGGGATAGTCAGTCTTGACGCAGAGCATTTATCGCACACAGCCTTCCCGCAATGTCTGCAATGATGCTGTCTGATACCAAGCTGTCGCTGATCCATCATAGCCCTCAAGTTCCAAAAGAATGGCCTGCCACACATTTGGCAGGTGTCTGATTCGATCCACACCGGTGTCTCGCGCCTCTGCTTACTCATATCCCAAAACACAAGCACACCATCTTCGCCTGCACTGACTAGTTGTCGCGTTGATTGCAAATAAGCCAACGCTGAGACCTGCACAATTAACATTCACAACGTATATTTTTTGCCATGGATTCATATCATCATTGACATTTGTACCTTGTTATGATGACCTTGAAGCTCATACGCAGTCCCTTGTTGACCGCCAATATCCCATACGATGACTGTTTGATCAAAGGACCCACTATAAAGCATTTGCCTCTCAGCATCCCATGCCAGTGTCCTCACTGAACCCGAATGACCTTTAAGTGTTGTTACCACTTGTGGTCCATTGTTTGACAACTTTAGCATCGTTATCTGACCTGAATAATCCCCGACAAATGCATGTTTAGCTTGTGAGTCAAACCTAAAAGTATCAAATTACAGGTTATCGTGGCGCACCCAGCTTGTTTATCTAATAAGCTTGCTTACTGTAAGGACGTGCACCATGCTTCTGCTGTGTATGTGCCAATATTTCTACCAGTCTGTGTGCAATTATAGGAAAATGTCTTATCGCGGCTGACACTCAGCACCCATTCGCAGTTTAATGCAAAAATTACTTGGGTAATGCGTGCTTGGTGCGCCAGATATTCGCGCACAGGCATCATGCGGTTGAAATCTGATGCCAAGGAAAATTCGGAAATTGTTCCGTTTTCCTGGCCGATGAACAGCTGACGCGTTTCCACCGTATAGAAGAGCGATGTTACCCCACTGGGCATAAATTGCATGATACTGGGCCAATACTGACCGGAGTCTCGCTTCAGCCATACTCGTATTGTCCTGCAAAACGCGCAATTAGTGCGAGGTCATTGTTATCACAACGACTCACTTGTCGTCTGATACGCTGATGATGCCTTCTTCGCCGGGGATTATCACCGCAGCATTGATTTCTTCGCTGCCAGCCTCGAGCTTCGACAGCAAGGCGGGTTTCTTCGTCGTGCAGAACTTGTCGTTCGCTTGTGTCGCCGGTTTTATTTCTGCTGCCATCGTGCACCGCCTGTCTACAACTAGATGAACGAACTTAGTTAATTACACCGATCACAACCGTCCTGACTTGTTCCAGTAATGACAACAACTACAAACAGCAGGTTTGGCCTTGTGACAGGTTCAAAGAGTAAGTAAAACGTAGCAACCGAATTAAATTATTAATAAATACAGCACAGCGCTCCTAGTGGTGTGTGTAACAATTTATAGTTTAAAAGTTTTGAAAGTTTTATTCTTCCAATAAATTATTTTAATCAAATATTTAAAACATACTTTATAACTAATAGATTAAATTTGATAAAGCTAATATGGATTTTATAACAAGTATCTTATGAAGATGTGTAATTGTGTTTTCGGCCATTTTATCTAAGCTTTTACTTGATATCGATTTTACGTCTCCTTGTATAAAAAATTATCTTAAATAAAATGCCTGTAATTTTAATAAAATACTTATCAAATAAATCTCCCAAAATCCGGAAAAAATACAATGTAATTAATTTAATAGCAAATAATTCTAATGAATTTGGATGCATATTTTACTTCATAACTGCATACTATAACCGCTTATTAAAACATTATTAAAATTATATTTAATTACATACTTTATGCAATAGCGTTGATATTTAAAAGTGAGCTCACTTTGTTTCTATGTCGAATTTAGGTTGAAGAATCTCAACGAAGAAGATATGAATATCTCAACAATATTTATACTCTTTTTCTTGTTTAATAATTATTGTAATTGTACTCAAACAGTTGAAGACATAGATTTACGCGATTCTGAGATTGACGTAATAATAAAATTTGCTGAAAACATACCTAATTTGAGAAATGTTGAAGCAAACCTTTGTTGGGAAAATAGTACATAAACACAAACATAGTTATTTATAACATATTAATTTTTATTTATTCTAGAAAAAATAGCTGATTTGCAAAGAAACTTGAATGCACATCAAGTAGCATTAAAATACGCTCCAAAAAGTATAACGACTAACACGGAAGATTGCAACGTATTGCATCTTTTAGATTTAGGATGCTCTACTGGATATGAGTTTCTAAAGATAGCAAATGACTCAAATCAATTTTTAAGAGCCCCATTTGTATGGCTGGTCCTCATAGATAACATCGATGATTTTCCCAAAAACTTGAGCATTTTTCTTTCATCAAGAGTGTACGTCTACGAAAGGTCAACACAACATATTCAGTCGTTGTATCGACTAGAAATATTTTCCCATTATATTTACAATGATATTGCCAAATGGGATTCTGGGGGTTTTAAATATTTCAGGCAAATAACAGACGTAACTAATCGTTCAGACATAGGGGGCGCATTGATGAAAATTGGCTTCGTTATGAGGTATCACAAAACCATCGAAGAATTGGACTTTAGGATGCTACAGTATGACACCTATCAAAAACTTGGGTATCATTTAGTTAAGGAATTCTTTTACCTGTATAATATGACATTAGTTCCTATCATAACTGACTCGTGGGGTATTAAGCAGCCCAACTCGACAGAATACAGTGGCTTGGTGGGCTTGTTTCATCGAAACGAAATAGAAGTTGCCGGAACATTTATCTATCAGTCTGAAGACCGAATGAGATTTATAAGATACACGTCAAGACCATGTCCTAGACAAGGGAAATTTATCTTTCGAGCGCCATCGCTATCCATTGTTAAAAATATTCTCATAATGCCGTTGGAACCAAAAGTTTGGTTTGGTATTTTTTTGCTCTTAATTTTTATATTTTTTATTGTGTTGGTTATTGTGCTCTGGGAATGGAAATACCTTGATCCAGTGGAAATGCAAACAAAGAGCAACATTCTACGACCTCGATTGATAGACATTATTCAGATGGAGATTGGGGCTCTGTTCCAGCAAGGATCAGAAGCAGAGCCAAAGAGTTTGTCTGGACAGATAGCAACTTTTATTATCTTTCTTTCTTTCTTGTTCTTCTACACTGCCTATTCAGCTTGTATTGTTGCTTTGTTGCAATCATCGGCTAACAGTATTAATACGTTGGAAGATTTAGTAACAAATGATATCAAGTTAGAAATGGAAGATATGCCTTATATTTTATTTGTTGTTAAGGTAATTAATTACAAATTATTTATAATAAGTACTAAATAATATCTATTTGTTTGTAGAGTGGTTTAAACACAGATGTAGCACGAGCATTATACCGTGAAAAATTAGACAAACCTGACAAACCGTTTGGTACAAATTTAATGCCATTGGAAAAAGGAGTTGAGTGTATTCGGGACGAATTTTGCGCATTTTTTACCGACGAGGATCGAATATACAAACAGATACTTAAAGTGTTTAAAGAAACGGAAAAATGCGGCCTTAAAGAAATCAAGTTTATCCCGGATATCTATCCTTATATGTCGTACAAGAAAGGATCAATATATTCTAAGCTTTTCAGCGTCGGGTATGATATTTATTGATAAGTAGGTATATATTTATCATAATATTATCACATCTTTTGTTAGTTTTGCATTAATGACGGATAGAGGAATCGTTCATCGTAATCTTCAACGTACATTCATGAAACCTCCGAGATGCGATAATCCTGGGGGAGTTTTTCGTAGTGTTAGTTTTGAAGATTGTTATTCGGCTTTGGTATTCTACGCTATTGGATCCGCCATTTCTTTATTTATATTGTGTGGGGAAATTATAATTCACAAATATTCTTCTGCCCCTGAAATATAAAATTTATAAAATTTATTCTTCAAAAATATGCACATATTTTTGGTAGAACTGCATTATTACAATTAGTTATTAGTTTACAAATATTACTTTTTAATACACTAGCAACTCACACGTATTCTATAATAAAATTTCACACAAGCGATAGTGGAGTGGCTTATATACCTACCTACCCGTAATATCGTTACACTTATTGAATTGTTTCAATCAGTTGATGGATTACTTAATTTACGACCTATATCACAATACAGTATACAAACCAAAGTATTTGGTAAGACATCGTACAGCTAAGATGTTTTCAGAGCTGAATTATTTAATTAGTCTGATAATAAACAACTACAGTTTTGGTCCAACATCAATTAGTATCTTACATGATGATGGCTATGGTAAGAACCTGGATGAAATTAACCTACAATCTGAGTTCCCAGTGTATATTAATGAACTTGGAGAACCATCAGACGTGATATATATAAATACGAATCCCAAAATTACTAGAAATTTCATCCAAAATCTTCACGAACATTACAAAACTCGCCAAAGAGTCAGTTATCTTGTAGTGACTGACAACTTTCTCGAAGCGCAGAAACCATACAAAGAGAAGTTTGAACCACTGGCAAATACGTTGATAATCGAGTATCAAAAAATGCAAATGTTAAATAGTATTCACAGAAAAAATGTCATCGCAAATAATGAAATTCGATTACACCGTTTTACAAGTACAAGTGAACAACGAATTTACGGAGATAGTATCTTACTGGATGTGTGGAATATTACTGCAAAGCAATTTAAGTACAATAGGGACTTATTTCCTGGCCGTAAAAGTAGGTTTGGAACAGTTTTCTACTCTAGTATTCCAATGACTGGACCCATATCAATGCAAAGACAAGTGTATCAAGAGTTTTTCAAGTTATATAATTACAGAGTTGTATTTGACTATTACGAATATAAAAGAATAAGTAAGTTTTGAAAAAGACATCAATTTTATGTGTATGTACCATTTATTGTTTTATTAGTGCAAATGGAATTTAAGGAACTTGATAAGTATTGGTTTGCGCGAACATACCCCGTTATTGTTGTAAGTCAAAACTATATCATACCAAAACCAATGTAACAAAAACCATAGACACTTACCTAAATATTATAATTAATATTCCGTGTTATTGCAGTGTTGACAACCGTTTATATTTAAACTTTGTCAAAGCAATCGATTGGAAAATTTGGACTGCTACATTTTTGGTGTTTGGGTGTATTAGAGTTTACTTCTTTTTAAGAGATCTGGCTGCGTATGTATTAACATTATACTTTGACGAAACACCAGTGGCAAACTTAAATGTGTATGGGTTAGTTGTTGGCCAAGGGTTTACAACTGAACCTACAACAAGGTTGTCACGTTTCGTTTATTTTTTCGCTTTGGTCATGATGTTATACTTTGGGTCAATGTTTTCCTCGGAAATTCTATCTGCTTTAATTATACCAAAGTAAGAATTGTAATTGTAAGTTGAGAAAGTTGAGATGACTTATAATATTTTAGTTATCTACGAGATTACAAAGCATTAGAGGAAATTGAAAATGATGATAGTCTTACGATGTTACTTTCAACAGATAACAGTTTTGTAAATCATGTAAGTAATCTGTCTGTCAGTTGTTTAAGCTTTATTTACATGTGTATAATTATAATAATATTATAGCTTACTATCTATGAACTACAAGAATTAGATTCTAATGATCGAGCTGCTCTACGAAACAACAATTCAATACACTTTAAATTCTTAGCAGCGGTTGAAGAAAACGGTACAATCTGTTATTGATATCTGACATTGATAATATTTTATATTAATTTGTAGAATATATAGAATATATCGTAAATGCATCCGAATATCGAATATTTCCAAAGTTCAAGAGAGAAAGTGTTCTGCTTCTAATGCAACTGAATACATTTGATGATTTTTACTTCGAATACGACGAATATCAAAAGCGTCTTGTTAGTTCTGGCTTGGAGAAGAAATTTAATAGATTTAGAGTAATTCATTCTACTACATTTACTAGATTAGAATCACATTGGTATCCGACTTTAGGGCATATGGTCATTTTGAATATGGAGCATGTACAACCAGCCTTACTTTTATTAGCACTTTGCTTAGGAGTTACGCTTATTGTCTTTTTTTTTGAACGTTTGACTGCAATTCAATATTTGCATTATTAGTTATAATTCAATACATAATTAGTTCCTATTCAGGTAAATAAAGTTGAATTAATAACTTATCGGTTGTCTTTATATTACAAAGCAGTAAGTGCAACATTTTTATTGTTTAGTTATTTAAGTTAGAAAGAGCATACATATTTGAAAACCATCGAATTATTTTTTTAAGTACGCATTGAAAATTACAAATCCTATTTTACCACGTAATACTTTAAAAGTGCTGATAAGTCATAGCGCCACCTACAGTACTTTGACAGTATTAACAAAAGATACATAAGCAGTGCAAACTTGCGTGAAAATTGTGGTTATTTCTGTTTGTTGTTTAATATTCAACTAATAATTATCAAAACTAAACCAACATGATTTCAATAAGAACCTGTTTGGCAATATACGTACTAGTCAATCTTTCAACAGATTCGTATGGTAAGTAAGTTTCATACAAGTTCAATACATTTTAGGTTTCAAGCTGTGTCAGCTCACGATTGGCCCTATACAAATGCGTGGCAAGATACGAAAAATCTAATTTACCAAACACTTTTCAGCATCTCGACAACGTTATGTGACTTGTGGATCGGTAATAAAATTGCTTAACACTGACCACAGAGTTAGATTGCATTCTCATGATGTGAAATATGGAACTGGCAGTGGACAACAAAGTGTTACTGGAACTGAAGTCCAGGAGGATGTGAACAGTCACTGGGCAATCAAAGCAGCCACGGGCAAGGTATGTTTAAGAGGTCAGCCCATAAAGTGCGGAGCTGAGATTAGACTGGAACACATTGCAACTAACAAAAATCTGCACTCGCATCATTTCTCAAGTCCTTTGAGTGCATATCAAGAGATAAGTGCTTATGGAGATAATGGCGAGGGTGATACTGGTGATCACTGGGAATTGGTTTGTTCAGGTACATAGATAAAGGAACATACAAACTGGTACAACTAACAGAAACCATATTTGTAGGCGAATTCTGGGAAAGAGATGATAATGTAATGTTGAAACACAAAGACACTGATCAGTATTTAGCTGCCACTGGCAGAACTTTTGGTAGACCGATCAATGGGCAGATGGAAATTGCAGGACTGCATTCCACTAGTGGCGCTGTGCATTGGCAAGCAATGGAGGGTATCTATCTGCATGCTTCTGAAAATTTTAAATCTCATTTTCAGCCACATACTGAATTGTAAAAGTGACCGATGCTAATTTGAGTGTGATAGCACAATTTTGTATATTTCATAGACACTAATTAAATTATCTAAAGATACCCCAAAATTTGGATGTGTAACAATGATTATGTCAAACATGAATCATTATTCACATTAAAGACTGTTTGTCAGTGTCACTGTATGAAAAATGTTCAATGCATACTATACTAGGTTACCCAATCCAGAAAAATTCACTAATTTTTTATCTCGGTTCTTATTTATGTAAATATTTCACAATCCTGGACTTTAGACGAATGTTTTAAATTCTTTTTTAGATGGGTAATTCGTGTAATATGCTATTTTCGTTTACCGAGTCTTTACACTCGGTTCTTATACGAACCTTTACCTGGAGATAACGCACCTTTATGGGGAAATCGACTATTAAGGTGAGTATCTTTTTTAAATAAATGCATTTATTTATTTTAGTTTTTAGGCGACTACATAAACAACTGCGGCAGTATGAAAAGATATCATTGGGAATGGCTGTGTTTAAAGTGTTTGCGGGCCGACTAATATTTTTTACTTTTCTGCTTACCATCCATCTATTAGTAATTCTGTAAGTAGATTATAATTATCTATAACTTAATTTCATACCTAAACTAATAATGTTAGTATAGCGATTCCCTTATTATTCTTCAATTTTCTGGAATACGTTGAACTTCATCCGCGAGCAGCTGTTAACAAGACTATGCTGATTCCAGTTATATTTATACCCATTCTTTTGCTGATTAATTCGTTCACATTTTATCATTCAAAGTTTAATTTACATCGATGTGGAATTCGCGCAAAGATAGCAATTGAAAATATAATTTTTCGAAAAGTAAATAAGTACGCAGTTGTAAACGGGAAATTAATTATCTCATTCTAGATGTTAAGAATGTCCGCATCGCGTATTCATGAAAATACAAAAATATTAATCAAAGCTACGAAAAGTCTAGAAGAATTGCCAAGTGTTTTCTACTACTTTAACTTTCTATGGTTATCACCTGTTAATTTCATTCAGGTTGTGTTGATCATTTATTATATGCGAGGTATTATTCCTCTACTAGCATTTATGATCCCTGGCGTGCCGCTAATTATTTTAAGAAGTAAGTTTTCTAGAAGATTTTTAATTAAGTTAAGACAAATAATTTTAATTTTCATATTTAGTTTCACTTAATTTGGCCAGAATTCGGCTGGGTTTCAAACGTGATATATACACCCGCAAAAGAATAACATTCTTGACTGAACTTGTGGCTCACTTTCGGGAAGTGAAAGTGTACTGCTGTGAATCAATCTACGAAAAGTACATAAACAATCTTCGCGCAAATGAACTGCGCATGGTTGTTCTAATTGAAGTTCTTTTTATGTTATTTTCTTTTTGTCAAAAAGTTTATCCATTTTTGATGATATTGTCTCTTATGCTTCTATATGATTACTATGATCAAAAATATCTCATGTCGGACCTGTTTTTATATCTCATGTATTTCATTATCATCCGGATGTATACGGGGCGCATTTTTCTGGAAGCTCTCAAACAAGCTATACCACTATGGAGAAATCTTAATAATATTGAAACTTTTCTTAATATACCAGAACTTTCTAGAAGATCAAGCAGACTTTATCAAACGTTAGAATCAAAACAAGTTGGATATGTTAATATCTCTGACGCGACTATCATTCATAAAGATACAGTTTATGATCAAATCAACCTTGAGTTGAATCCAGGAGAATTATGTGTGATTGTGGGGCCTCCGGACGTAGGAAAGACCCTTTTGGTTCGGACACTTTTACAAGAAGTACCACTTGAAACGGGGAGTGTCCAAATAGTCGGAAAAATATCCTATTGTTCGAAAAAAACATGGATATTTAAGTCAACGCTGCGACAGAATATACTCTTCGGCCAACAGTTTGAAAGGGAAAGATACTCAAAAGTCTTAACACTCTGTCAAATTGATGAATATTTGTTGAAGTATCGTTTAAATGATTTTGTAATGGTTGAGGATCTTATATTGACTGGACAGCTTACGGCGAAAATCGAATTTGCACGGGCATTATACATGCATGCAGATGTGTACATATTTGACAGACCCTTTCATGGAATGGATGCTATTAGTGCTTATAATTTGTTTCAACAAGGTTTGGAGATATTCCTTAAAAACAAGACTAGAATTGTTGTAACAAACCATATAAATTATATGCTTAACATCGATGTACTCGTAGCATTCGAAATAGTAAGTGAAATGAATCTAAAATACCTGCCACTGATGTGAAATTTTAGGATATTATTCGTGTTGGAGCTTTTCAAGACATAATTGAATTTATAGACCACAAGACGCTTTACTCCAGTGGGTCTACAATGCAAGTCGTTCATCGACCAGTGAGATATTTTATCTTAATATAGCTTATACGGTTATTATTGTTTTTATTTTTAGTCTAGTATCCCTATCTATGAACCTACAGAGAGCCACGAAATGAGCCACTTTAAAAATTATTATGACAATATGCGAAACTCTGTTTATCATGCTTATTTTCACTACATTTTTGGGTGTAATTTCTGGATTCGTTTAACAATATTGTTAGCAATTGCAACTCAAATACTTTTTAGTTGTGGTGATTATTATTTTATAATGTGGTACGTATTATAATTCTAATTGTAACTGATGTTACTATTTGATATAAAATTAAGGGCTGATGCTATAAACAAATGCAACTTGGGTCAAACTATATCCAAGGAAATGGAAAAATGCTTAAATGACAACCGATGGATACAAACAATGTATATCTATTTTATGTTCGCTCACTCAGGCAGCTTAATGATGTACATGCTATACTTTACGCTAATGCGCATCCATTATGCACGCCGTGTCCATAAATATGCTATGTTGAAGATTCTGGAAGCTCGTGCTGATTTTTTCATTTATGATAGAGAAATTGTTCAAAATTTTCAGGATGCTATGCAAATATTAGATTTTAGAATGGCACGCCATGCACTTGTGACTATACCATATATATTGCAAATGATAGGCACTTTTGTGGTACTCAGTATGTTTTGGATTTGGGCACTAATACCTATAATAGTCTATAGCATTTTCATTAATATACTTTTGTATTATTTTAATTATACTACTACTCAGTTGGTCTTCTTTCAAAACTCTGGTAAGTATACATAGTTCTATAATGAATACTGATTAAATAATATGTAATAATTTTCAGCGAAAAGTGTTTCAAATAATTATCTTCTAGAACTTTCCGAAGGTATAGAAACAGTTCGTGCATTTAAATGCGAACATTCTATGACAGATGAATACGAAGTTCTTCAGGGTGACACAACTGCTTCATTTATGATTTCTTTGGCGTTAAATGATTGTGTTGGACTCTACTTGCACATTGCAATGATTGCAATGATTACTATTTTTTTCTTAATTTACATGTATTTGCAAATATGTGGTAATACTTCGATTCTCACTTTGTTGTTATGTATTCTTATCTAAAATTTTCTATTGCAGACCAGTTCCAAATCGCAATTCTAGCATTTACAATAAGTCGATTATTCACTTTCTACTTAAACTTACATCATGTCATCCGCTATGCTGCGTTATCACTTTATGATGTCGCATGTACGAATAACTTGATAAGTTACACCAACCTCGAATCAGAAGGACCATTTTTCTCTCATCCCGTTGATGTACCGCCAGATAATTGGCCAGAACATGGAGTCATAGACTTTCATCGTCTCTCTGTTTACTATCCTTCATCGAAAGTAGATCCCGTGAGAAATGTATCTTTTACTGTCAGGTCCAAAGAAAAGGTGGCATTTTTGGGACAATCAGGCTCGGGCAAATCAACACTAATTGCAGCGTTATTTAATATTCTTAAACGGTGCGGAGGCGCAATCTACATAGATGACCTGCATATTGACGATGTGGGCCTTTACGAATTACGTCCTAGAATTAGCATCGTACCTAGACGGCCTTTTGTTATCACAGCGAGTTTGCGGCAAAACATAGACTTGTTCCATGTCGCAACTGATAAAGACATAGTTAAAGCACTGAATCAAATTGGGCTTGCATTTGATAGTTTAGATCAAATAGTCACAAACGATGACTATTCATATTCTGAGAGACAGCTTATTTCTTTTGCACGTGTGCTTGTAAATCCCAATAGGATTATTGTAATCAATGAAAGTACATACAAATCATCTACGCGGTAAGAGATTGTGGTAAGATATTGCTTGAATTTATTTACTCTAAGTATGTTATTTGCCTAGCGCTGACAAGCTAATTCAACAAATAGCAGAAAAAAGGTTTGTTAATCACACGGTCATTACAGTCAGCAACAAAGTTGGCAACTTGATGAAAATGGATAGAATAATTATATTCGACAAAGGCAGAATAGTTCAAGATGACACACCAATGAATATAATGAACGCACAAAGTGAATATTTGAAGCCATTTCTTGCGGTGTACTTTCCGGAACAAGTGAATCAGTTGCTATCTGGAAATAATATTGAAGACACGGATACAATTCAATTGAAAGTTACCAATTCCGCTATAGAATGGTTGCGTCGGAGTAAGTCTCGCTCAAGTCATAATGTTCATGACCATCATAATTCATCATAATGCATATTAAACTTTCTAACTTATCAATGACTTCTTGTTGAGATTAGTTGCAAACAGTGAATTAAAAAGTGGGCGTTGTATCTAGCCACGGAGTGGCCGCGAATTTAAAAATAACTAATATGTAGTAAAGTAATATGAATGTTAAAAAAAAATAGGAACTTTTATAGCAAACTTGATTTTTATATTTATTAACCCATAAAATTGGTAAAGTAATAGCTATAATTAAGTGTCATAATCAAATTAAAGTTAATTAAATGGAGAATCGATTGATGTCAAATTTATAAACTAAACGAAAGTAGTAGGAGCAGCGGTAACGTGACTTCCCAGCGAGCGTCCCGGACATTATCAAAAGTCCTACCGGATTTACAGGTTCCTATAATTCACAGAATTCTGTAATATTCAGACTCATATGATTTTCTCCAGATGGCAATAGCGCTCGTGGTGTAATGGTAACTAAGATCGGGAAATGGGAGTCAGTAACCTGCGGGCCACAGAGCTGGACGGTCGCACTGATTGACGGGGCGGGTGGGCTCAGAACGAACTCAAACTTCGTCTACGAGACGCAAAAATTTAAAATTAAGTTTGATTCCTTTTCATCCCACCTTTTTATCTACGATTCCTTCACCCACTGGAGGAATCTTGGTGGTCGGTGGTCCCTTCAGTCATTCACTGATGACCAATGACCAACAGAAAATGTTTTAAAATGTTCAGCCTCTGGCGAGATTCGAACCCGCGACGGCCAGTCGAGAGGCAAGCTCGCTAACCACTCGACCACCGAATGCTTCCGCCTAGGTAGGTTAAAACTGAATCACGTCCATTGTTTGTATACTTAGTTGTGAAAACTTTCTATGCAGCTAATTAAAAATGTTCAGTTCTGTAAATCATCTCCTATAATTGTTTGATTTTCAAGAATATTTGAACCAATATTTTACATTTATTATTCACAATATTCCTATTTAAATATGTAATAGAATATTAATATAACAAAAGTTATTACAAATGACGAAATATACCATAATACAAATTTGTATACGAATATTATAAATCAATTATATAAAACAGTCTTCATTGCACCTATTATATTCTCTCATACTGCGCGATTTCACTATATGTAATGCATTGTGACCCCAATTATAAGATTGTTTGATGGCGATATTAGTGTGCAATTGCTTAACAATTTTCCTCTCTATGATATCTTACACAAATTTAGTAGAAATGATAATAACCGAACGAAACAAGCTATATGTATGGGAATATTTACAATAACCTAATCAATCCAATGTTAGAAAAACTAGTTGTAAGATCGTAGAAATAATGCGTAATAGGTATAACAGCACCGTAATAATAATGTAGAGTAATAGAATATGTATAGGATACTGACATATATTATTCACTACAATTTGCATAAATTTTTAGTATAAAATTGTAAGACTTGTCATCTTCATTATCGTTTGTATCCTCTTATAGTCACGCAAGATCAGCAAGGTCATATGATGATACAAAGTGGTGGGTTGTGCTTAGAATTAAGACTACATTGGATAATTAAACCGTACTGATTGATGTTAGCAAAATGATATGAAAACAAAACATTTCATTTACGTTAAAACTCAGAGCATCTTCATACAAACACGTATCCAAAAGTATTGGGCAGGTATTTGTTACTATTTGTACTATGCAAAAATGGTTTTTAACCATTCATTACAAAGAGTAGTTTATATAGCCCTTATAAATATTTCATCCAAGTATCAAAATCGATTTCACCACTGCCAGTGCCGTTGTCTATACGTCTTTAAGTTGAATCTGTAAGGCAAAACGATTATATTAGCTTAGAAATTGCTTAGAAACGTATAGCATTGGCAGTTGATTTAACGTAGCAAGAAATGTTTTGATCAATGTATGTACAAAATAACTCTTTCCGTCCGCCTGGATTGCATTCAAAGAATGGCGTGACAGGAATAGTTATAAAAATTCTGTATGTGAAATATTTTATGCGTTGCCACTTGTCTGTATGAATATGAATTATGTTTACAATCATTCAACTTACTGATGTGGGTACTGCACCTTTTGTTTACTTGTCGATAGTACCATTGCCAAATCAATGTTTTCCTTGTATTATTTAATAATTTGTAAGCAAAGTCACCGCTACCATATTAATTGGCACAGAGATAAATAAGGGATTGAAACTAATCAATGGTGTCTTACAGTATGTTACTTCTTCCTCACGTGGTTATTGCTTTGTGCATATATTGAAATGAAACTATGGTAACTCAAAGATTTTGTCTTGTTTTATAGTAAAATGTGATCAAAGCGCTTTACGTGTTGTAAATAGTCAACTCAAGCTAATTTTACCTTACCTTTGCTATAAAAGTGCGTTACCAGTTTGCCATGCCTGGCTTATTCAATGTCATGAAATAGATTTGACAAGAGGAACCGCTTTTAGCGCTAGAGAAGAAGACTTTGTCGTTGCGCTCGCATAAGAATTTAAGTCGTTGAGCTTTCTTATGCATGAACACTCCGTCCAAATGGCCCGATTCCACCGAACGTATTTCGATTGCTTTGTTCCCCCATCCCATTATTTGCCCGGTGCCAATGTAGGCTACTGATGTAGGCATTTCACCCCACTGGAAAGATAATACAATACACTTGAAGGATTTCAAACTTTCAACAATATGATGAAGAGCACTTACTTGTAATACTACGTTCTTTGATACTCTTCCATACGTATTCACATACACTCCTTCATTATCATAACACAAGAGGAGATTCATTCCATTACTGTTTGGAAGCGTAACAATGCAATGTGGTGAAATTGCACCTTGAATCTATAGAAAATGCATCGTGTTATTTTAGTATTTTTGCTCACTTTTATCGGGCTTCGGTATCAAAGCTTTCACTCATCAAGCACTTACATGTTTCGGTAAATATATATCGTACACATTGGCAGAGTCCAAATCGACGGCATGGAAACCGTCTGCGCTTCCGTAAATAACTTTAAGTCTTGTGCCCTCCTCCACAGTGAGGTCAACAAGTAGGGGCCGATGCGTAAGCTCGCCAAACGACTTGAACGCCATGAACTTGTGATAGGGTTTTGGCGCCCAGGCATAAATTTCAATGCTGTCTTTTAAAGCTATTACCAGAAATTTAATCCGTTCATATTTAACAATTTTAAAGTGCACAGCGCCTTGCAGATCACCAACATTGATCCAACCGTTTCTCCGCTCAACTTGTTGCTAAAAAATTAACACAACGTTCGAACAAACAATTGGTACATTTTCTAAGACCACTTACATCAACTCCATCAGATCGAAGGATTTTACTCTTCAGCCAGCTTAAATAATATACGCGCACTCGGTTCTTCTTCCCAGAAATCGTTACGAGAATATTTTGCCCTTCCAAAACTTCCATTTGCTGGAACCGTCGCCTGGAGATTAACTGGTAAACTTTGCCCTGTCCGCTGCGATCCAAAAGCATCAGCCCATGTTCGGTACCAATTAGCAAATTCACTCCTGGGAACGTTAAATAATTGATTAGTATTATTCTTATTGACTTTCTGGAAATACGTACCCCATAAAGCAGCGCATAATATATCACTGTTAAAGCGCTTTTTGTATTTACGTATCTCTGGTGTATCCGAGACGAGGTCATGTGATGTTGGAGTAACGTTGACGTTAACATGGGACTCTCTTCGCGAATTTGCGCTCCCAGCCCCGAAGCCAAATGTAAGAAACGAACGCTGTTTCTGTTGCAAAGCAAGAGCATGACAATTCATCGGCGTATTTCTATTTGGCGATTGCACTATCTGAGGTTGCATGGCTTGACGGTACTAGAAGAAGTAAACGAAATTTGTTAGCACTCTGAGAAGAGATATTGTGTTAGCCAATCATGCTCACAAAAGATTAATCTACATGGTTGATAAATGATGATAAACTACTACTGCACAACAAGAAATGTATTGTATAATAATAGTCAATTCAACATCAACGAATGATATTTGCAAGTCCCCATAAAAAACAACAAATAAAACTTCTGAAACACAAACATAAAAACTAAAAGAAGGATCAATGTTGGTAGTGACAACGCGTTACTAGCTACCTAGTAGTAAGCACGGAAATAAACCCATGGAGTTGGCCTTACTCCAAACTATAATTCGTTTCCTTCTCATTGCATTCATTGAAGGAACACGAATAAAACTAAAGGAAATTTAAGTTACACAACTAATGAAACTACAAGGAACATAAATGGATTAGTCTTTCCCATTAGTTTTTCCAAACCAAAATTATTGATTAATAATGATTGTAAATGATTGTACTAAATTAATTAATTTAATTCTAAGTTGCAAATGTTTTGATCTGAAATCTAAAAATACATAAACATTTTCTCTTTTTCGATACAATACAATGTTCATATCTTTTCAGATTTCATTTAACAATCAATCAAACTCAAATCTTAATCTTTTCGAAATTGAAATTATGAACGAAAACAAACCAACAATGATTGTCATACTTACAGTTATTACGTTATGAAGTTACCGTCGCCACTCAGTTAGGCAAAACCAAGAGAAAGACATAAACATTAGTGACAAATAACAACAATTCAAATTAAGAGGAACGCCACACAAACACAACCGCTGCAACTTGGTCTCGTGTACGTTACATTCGGGTAATTTTGGAACACTCAGCTTGAGAATATAGTATCAAAAACGGCAAAGGTACAATATGGCACCAGGTCGAATGCAAATTACAATAAATAAATAAAAAATGAATACAAAACACACCTCTTCACTTGAAGACTTGTCCCGCGCAGAGGGTGTGCCTGGGCTTCCACTAGCTTGCGACAACAAGTCAGGAAGAACATTGCTCTGCCTAGCATGATCACTTCCGCGACCATTCTAGAAAAGTAGGAATATTCAGTAAGCATCAACATGTACATATGATGTGAAAAGACAGCAAAAAGCACACATTGAAAAGCAACACACATGCTGCTAAAATGGTAACTGATGAAAAACAC
>NBZA01000334.1:53386-79201 GCA_003054995.1 Aleochara bilineata
ACGACTACATCATATTATAGTTAAATTTGCGCAGCGAACTGAAAATCCTCGCTGCTAGTTTTGCGTCGACAAATTACAACGCTATGCGATGTATGTACACCTATTTACTGTTGCACCGCGCCGAACAGTGTTATGTTAACAAACTGGAAATGATTCGAAAATAAATGAATGCTTGCCGCTTCAGTAAACTCCACCTTAATCTACTCTAATAACTATTAACTATTCGTGGCAACAACAGCAGGCTATAATATTCGAATTTGCATAGCATGGAGAAAGTCATCTCAGTTGAGCAGCGTATAATATAAAGAAAGATTCCTTCCTAATCGTGACAGATTTATTGCATTACATCGACATCGAAATGTAATTTTGTGCGCATTGTGCAATGGCAATAACAGTGCACTCCAAGAGTAGTGACTTCGATTTGTAAAGTTTGCCGCATTGAGGATGTAACACATTTTCAATTTTACTGCTTCGTCTTCGTTTGGATTCCGTATTCTGCGACACAGCTTGGTTTGGCTTGGCTTATCCACTCTAAAATCAATAATAACCCTCGAAGTAGGCACCTTTTAAATGAAATTTGTTGCCAAGGAAATAAAATGGTAATTAAATACATATATACATAACCTCAATAACCTTGGATCAAGTAAAAAACCGAACTTGTCTAACAGCCATTTTGAGAATGAATGAATCACCTGTTTAAAATGAGTACGAGTGCGATGATTCTTCTCTGAAAAAGCAAGTTTACTTGAATTTGATAAGATCCCTCTTGTTGTATCGAACTGTACGTAAACAAATGTGCTTATCGCATAGATAACTCCCTATCTTTGCGTATCACTTCGCTCCATCTCGTCCGCAGACCAAACATAAGCTTTGAATAGATAGTTTGTATATGTACATAAAAGCGATACAAAAACAGCGAAACCGGCAAGCAATAACAAAACGCAGTCGAAATGTAAATTTGAACATCTGCTTAGCATTGACTTCTTCAACAGCAGCATTGCTGGCTGAGCCGCTCTTCGCTTCGTGCTATTATAAATTGGGTATTCTCAACTGGAAGAGGCTTGTCTTCTCTTCTCTACTTCGCTACTTGGCAAGTGGAATCCCCGATCCGTCCGTTTACAGACGATTTATTTCCCAAGTACACATGCATGCACACCATTTCAACTCGTAAATGTATACAATTCTAATTTGCGGCCAGTATGGAAGTAAATAAATATCCGCGATTTGTCACTGACCTCACTAAAATATGATTTGTACAAGAGTCGTAAAGTGAAGTATAATAAAGGAAGCGCAATCGCTAAATTTTAAACTGGTACCGTCAAGCCTATTGAATAACAATGTTTAACCGAACACAATTAAACATAACAATTAACGCGCCGTGCATTCGCTTGGCTGCTTTTGCCATCGGAATTTTTTCCGTCGATGCAATGTAAAATACCACAAATACAAATAAGAACAAAAGCAACCGTAACAAGAAGTAAACTACATAATATAAAAATCAACAACCAAAAAAATAGACAACCTTGGTGATTAAATGAATTGATATACCAAGAATGATTGTTCATAACAAGCAATGATTTAACGAAATAACCATAATTTCGCCATATCAATCATATAGCAATCCGATATGATAAACAAATACGACGAAATCACATCGGATGATGCATTGCGCCTGTCGTCATTGTCGTCGCACGTCTATAGAAATAGAAATAGTAGTATGAAAAAACGATAAGCGATAAACGATAAACAACCAACCATCGCATTGGCTGGAGCTTCATTGGGTGATAAATGCCATTCAACTCTATCCAACTCCAACTGCACTGCAACCGGAGCTGATGATGATGATGACTTCATACTGACTCTTTCGTCTTCATTTCATTTTAAGTTAAATACTCAATGCAGGCAAGGAAACGCTTGATCACATTGCATCACGTTGTGCTCGAAGCAAGCAAACGAGACGCTAATTCTGGACAAGGCTTTGAACTTGCACATCAAGTAAACTACTAAACCGATAGCGGTTCCATTTTCCGTTCCGTGCGCTCTCCGTTGCCGTATTTTTAGATTCCATCCGTATTGTATGTGAATTTAAAACGCACCAAATGCAAATTATTCATTAGGTCGGCGTCAGTCACGCAGCGATAAAATTTACTGTTACGCTCTCTAGAGATTGCCTGCTTGTTCGGCTGCTTCCCATTCATTTAATTTACGAATAAACCCAAACTGGCAAAAAGA
Organism: Aleochara bilineata; assembly: GCA_003054995.1. Classification (NCBI taxonomy): domain Eukaryota; kingdom Metazoa; phylum Arthropoda; class Insecta; order Coleoptera; family Staphylinidae; genus Aleochara; species Aleochara bilineata. The sequence goes on from NBZA01000334.1 coordinate 55,619, forward strand.
AGAATCGAAGGAACGAATCCATACCTTGTACACTTGCCCATATGTCCCATTACCGACAACTTCAATCAATTCGAAGATGCCAGCTGGTTCCTGCAACAAAAACCAATAGGAAATCAACAAATGAAGCGTAAAGTACATACAGGCAACATAGACAATTGTTTTACAAAGGACAATACAAACATTACTGCGCTAATAGAGTCGCAATGCAAGCAAAGTGCATGTGTTAAACCCACACAGGCACAGAATGGGTGTGAATCATCCCATTACTTGCTGAGCGATCGTATGTTTACTCGGCAAAAAGTGTAAATAAAAACGGCATTGTTCAATTGTTCAACACTAGAGCGTGTGGATTTCCGCAGGGAGGCATCATGAGGGCAGACAGCTGCCTGCCAGAAGAACGTACCTTCAGCGCAGTGAGGTCGATGTCGTCCAGAGAGCAGTTCACCGATGGAGGCATATTATGCGCCATTTTGTCTTTGCACACTCGCCGATCGAATAATCCTAATCAATGCACGGTTGTAGCACGCTTGCAGCACCGCACTGTGTCCACGTCATTAGTGGTTGGAAGTCGAGTACATAAGAGATTGCACACCGCGCTACGACATCCAAGAAGACATCACCGATCGCTGGAAGTCCGCTCAAATTGGATTGTCACCAAGAGCACTCATACACAAACATCCCGGCGCACCTAACAAATACTCTCAGTCGCGTGCAATGTTGTCTCGCTCACGTCCAGACCCGACTGCTGATTGCGCGTTCTGTGTGTTTCTGTTTCGCACGCTGCGGCAAGCGGCGAAACGCATGGCGGGGGCGCGACTCCGCTCGTGTTCGGCACATGTTCTTCTCACTACGAATCAATCCGAATGAAACTTCAAGTTTCTTTTGTTTTATTATTTACTGGTTTATACAATAGGCAACTCTACTATCACTAAAATGATAAGAAAATAAAATGACCGACTTAACTGTAGGCCACATATTTTACAAAACTTAATAATAATTTAATAGTAATTAACACTGTTTCACAGGTTTTGTCTGCAATAAAATAGTCTTATCAGAAACTAAAGATAATAAACCTTCAGTAAATTTCATTGGGTATATTACACTTGGGTGAAGAGAAAATTCAAATTGAGATAACAATGTAATCAGACCGATTTTGGTCTGCAATAAGCCAAAACGCATTCCAATGCATTGTCGTGGACCTTCACCAAAGGGTAAATAGGAGTAAGGGTGTCGCGTTTGTTTACCTTCATCTGAAAATCGGTCGGGGTCAAATTTATCCGGGTTCGGATAGTGCTCTTCGTCATAATGCAAAGGATATACTGGAGCAAAAATCTTAGTCCCTTTTTCAAGAACTATATCCGTTCCCGGGATGGGATACTCCTTCGAACACTCTCGGTTGAGCACAACCGCTGGTGGATACTTCCTTAAACTCTCATCTATCACATTCGCCAAGTATCTCATTTCTTGAATGTTATCGTAAGTAATCTGGTTATTGTGTTTCTTCAGTACGGTTTGGATTTCTTCCCTGAGTCTCTGTTGCATATCCATATGCTTGGAAAGTTCAAATAAAACAAAGGTCATTGTCGTAGAAGAAGTTTCAAATCCGGCGACGAAGAATACGAACGACTGGTTGATGATCTCTTGAAGGCTAAATCTTTCATCAAGGTTACCTTTATTTTGTAAATCTATCATCATCTGGAGGAAATCATTCCGTTGTATGTTGTTTTCTTTTCGGTAAGACACTGTGCACTTTGTTATGCTCGTGTAGAAAGCTTCAATCTCTCGGGATAATATCACCATTCCCAAAGCACGACACAAATTTGGGAAACACAACCCGACAGCACGCTTTAGATTATTCATGAAATTGTTCGTGAATAAAATTTTACCATAGTAGTGAAATTTTGTGTCTGTGTTCTTGAAGCTATTACATTCAATTCCAAATGCGCAACTTCCAATAACATCTGTAGTAAACTTTGACGAAATATCTTTGATATCAACAGCCCGGTCTTGATTTGTCAATTCTGTAATATTTGTAACCAACGGTTCACTACATTTAACTATCATCGGGAACATATTCTTTAATTTTCCGGAGGTAAACGTAGGAGTCAACTTAACTCGAAGGTTTTTCCAGCGCTCACCGCCGAGTTGAAACAGATGCATATTGATTGGCTGCTTTTCTTCATTGTTATATAGGCCTTTCAGATTAAAATACTCGAAATCCTTCGTCAAGATGCGCTTGAGAAGATCGGGATCGATGGGCATGTAGATCGGTTGGTGTAGGAAATAGAACCCTCCATGTTTAGCTCCTTGTGCTTTCATATAATTGTATATATCAACCAACTTCTCGCTGAAGGAGCCAGTGAGATGTCCTCTAATCAGCGATGGATTTGGATACGAAGGAATACCATGCCTTTGCCAATAATTGAAAGTTCGATGCAAGTAAACTGCAATAAGTGCACAAAGCACTGACAGGAGTAAAATTAGCATCTTGTCTGCTTTTGTAAGTTGCTACGATATTGTGCCTTAGCAAGGGCTTTAACAAGAATAAAGTATCATCGCGTTGTGCGATGATATTTATTTCTCTTGCAATAAAACAAACCTCTTGTAAAACTGCTGTATCATTTAATGATAACATAATTAATTTGTGTTCCCGCATATCATCATGAAACATCTAGCAATATAAGTAAACAGTACGTACGTTAGTGCTGAGCAAATACTTCAGTTACTGGAACCATTGCGTATGATGAAAACGAGTATTTCATAAAATATATAGACTTACTACTTTAGAGATAATAATTTTAATTAACAATTAATAAATGTTTCAAAATCATTTTTACATGGTCAATAAATGATGTATATATAACCTGATATATAATTTTTTTAACACTTTTTGTTTAACATACCAAGTAACACAAGAGTTGACATTTTGTCGTCCCCGTCACCCCCGTTCGCATTCGGCACATGTTCTTTTCACTACGAATCAATCCGAATACACTTTCAAGTATCTTCTGATTAATTATCTATGGTTTTATTATTTACTGGTTTTTACAATAGGCAACTGTAAGTCACATATCATACAAAACCTAATAATAATTAACACCCTTCTATAGGCTTTGTCTGCAATAAAATAGTCTCATCAGGAAATAAAGTCAATAAACCGTCCGTAAATTTCAACGGGTATGTTACACTTGGATGAAGAGTAAATTCAAACTGAGATAACAATGTAATCAAAGCGATTTTAGCCTGCAATAGGCCAAAACGCATTCCGATGCATTGTCGTGGTCCTTCGCCGAAGGGTATATATGAATAAGGGTGTCTACTTTCTTCAACTTCATCTGAAAATCTCTCAGGATCAAATATTTCAGGGTTGGGATAATACTCTTCGTCATAATGCAAGGAATATACTGGAACAAATACCCTAGTTCCTTTTTCCAAAACAACATCCGTTCCCGGGACGGCATACTCCCTTGAACACTCTCGGTTGAGCATGACAACTGGTGGATACTTCCTTAAAGTCTCAGCTATCACATTCTCCATATATTTCATTTCAAGGATGTTGTCATAAGTAATCTGGTTATTGTGTTTCTTCAGAACAGTTTGAATCTCTTCCCTGAGTCTCTGTTGCATGTCCGTGTGATTGGAAAGTTCAAACAGACAAAAAGTCATTATCGAAGAAGAAGTATCAAATCCAGCCACATAGAATACAAACGACTGGTTGATAATCTCTTGTAGAGTAAATCTTTCATCAGGGTTTGGGTTGTTTTCGAGGTCAATCATCATTTGCAAAAGGTCATTACGTCGGATGTTGTTTTCTTTTCGGTAAGAAACTGTGTTTGTAGTAATGTTCGTGTAGAAATCTACAAGCTCTCCAGATAGTTGCACCATTCCGAATGCGCGACACAAATTTGGAAAAGATAAGCCAAGAGCTCGCTTTAGGCTACGTTTAAAACTGTTCGTGAATAGCAGTTTACCATAGTGGTGAAATTTTGTATCTGTACTACTGAAACTGTTACATTCAATTCCAAATGCGCAACTTCCAAGAACATCTGTGGTAAACTTTGTGGAAATATCCTTGATATCAACTGCTACATTCTGTTTTGTTGATTCTTTAACACTTGCAACCAATGGTTCACTACATTTAATCATCATCGGATACATACTCTTCAATTTTCCGGAGGTAAAAGTAGGTGTCAACTTAACTCGAAGTTTCTTCCACCGCTCACCACCAACTTGAAATAAGTGCATATTGATTGGCTGCTTCTCTTCATTGCAATAAAGGCCTTTCTCATTAAAATATTCGTAATCCTTCGTCAGGATGCGTTTCAGAAGATCGGGATCGATGGGCATGTAGATCGGTTGGTGTAAGAAATAGAACCCTCCATGTTTAGCTCCTTGCGCTTTTATATATTTGTATATATCCACCAGCTTCTGACTGAAGGAGCTACTGAAATGTCCTCTAATCAGCGACGGGTTTGGATACGAAGGAATTCCACGTCTTTGCCAATAATTAAAAGTTCGGTGCAAGTACACTGCAATGAGTGCACTAAGAACTGAAAAGAGTATAATTAGCATCTTGCTGTTTTTTCTAAGTCTATTAAACTTTGTGCCTTAGCGATTACTTTGACAAGAATAAAGGAAAACGCGTTGTGCGATGATATTTATTTGTCTATGCGTTTAATCTTGTGTAAACCGTCGAATCATTTAATGCTAAAATAATTCATTCTTTGTTTGTGTTCGCACGTATTATCCTGAAGTATGAATTAAGTACATATGTAGAACAGAACAATAAAGTATTTTGTTCCTGAGCAAAGCGAAAGTTACTGGAAACAGTGCATATGATAAAAATACTCATATCAAAAAATCTATAGACATAGCTTATAATAGAGAGATGATTTTAATTAACAACTTGTAAACATTTTTAATTATGTTTACATGGCCAATAAATGTATCAGATGACATCCTACAATAGGTTAGTTTAAAACTAATTTAAGCTAGCTTCACATAGCTTATAATTTGTCAATATAACCTTAAATTATCACATGTACACATGAATGAAACTTGAGTAAAACGGTTAAACGAAATATAATATAGATCGTGTAAAATGGATTTACTGCCAAAGACGCATAAAGATTTTGGTCAGAAAGACTACTGGGATAGTTTCTTCAAAAAACGCGGAAAAGATGCGTTTGAATGGTATGGGGAATACTTGGAACTTTGTGACCATCTGCATAAATATATTAAACCGAAAGACAATGTTTTAATTGTTGGATGTGGTAATTCAGTTCTTGGTAATGATCTCTACGATGTGGGCTATAAGTACGAGTAAGCATTTTTCAAAATGCTGCTTTATATTAATATGAAATAATTTCAGAAATATAACCAGTATAGACATCTCAAAGGTTGCTATAAGGCAAATGAATAATTTAAACGCAAAGCATAGACCAGACATGAAATTTATAAATATGGACGCTACAAATACAGAATTTGAAGATGATAGTTTCGGTGCAATTATTGACAAAGGAACTTTAGATGCTTTAATGCCAGATACGAATGAAGATACGTTGAAAATAGTCGAGAAGTATTTTTCGGAGATGTTAAGAGTGCTCAAATCTGGAGGAAGATATATTTGCATATCTTTACTTCAAAAACATATATTATCAGCGCTGCTGAATTTCTTTCCACAAAATAATTGCATGTTCAGAATCGTGCGTTGTTTTGCTGTCGAACAGAAAGTCAGCTCAGTGGGCGGAAGTTCAATGCCGGTGTTCATGATAATATGTACAAAATTTAAGGCTTTGCCTACTAAGGTACTGGAATTGAATCTTACAGCAAGCGAGAAAATGCAGAGGATGAACTCTGAGCTTGAAATTGTGGAACAAATTTCTTCTATTCAGCAATCATCGTTTATTTGCTCAGGTTTGAAGAGCATAAGAGTTATGGAGGATAATATATCAATTGATATGTTTAAACCGGGAGACAAAAACCCTCGTTTTACAATTTGCATCACTGATATCCAACCAAATAGGAAATTCATGCCCTATGCGGTTTTCATCGTTCCCCAAGGAAGGGAAATGGAGTGGTTATTTGCGACGAATGAGGGGCGCAAACAACTTGCCACTCTTTCCAAATGCAATCGGCTTGCGGTTATCACGTTGCATCGAAATCAAGAGTATGAGAGCTTAGATGCTATTAAGCTTGAGGTGTCAGATAGTGTACGAAGTATGGCGCCAGCGCAAAATTTAGAAAAAGTAAGTTACCTAATCATAACATGATAAAGAAATGAATGCTTATATGTGATCTTTATAGATACAGTTTTTATCATTGGGAGCAGATGTGGGTAGTCGTAAAACACTCTACGAAGGTCACTCGGAGTTCTCCGGTGACTATGTGGTCGAAGACGTTGTCGTTAATAAACAGAAAATTAGGCGTTTATTCTATCTTTCATCGCAATCAACCATTCAATCTGAAGCCAAATTACTCCAAGTTGAGTATCAGAGCGCAGATGAGAAGGAACAAATTGATGTTACGTGTTTAACATGCGAACATCACAATTACATAGGTCGTGGAGTTTACATGTCTTTGCCTACTACGAAAGAAAAAGATAAATCTTCTAATTCGTTGCTTATTGGTCTGGGTGGAGGCGGACTGTGTTCATTTCTTCGCAAATATTTGCCGCAATTGTCGATAACTGCCGTGGACATTGATCCTGATATGTTAAAAGTTGCAACCGACTGGTTCGGCCTTTCTTTGGACGATAAAATGAATGTGGTGATTAAAGATGGCCTGCAATATCTAGCAGAAAATGGTGATACTTGCAAGATAATGTCTATGATTGTTCATTAATTTAACTTAATTCTTGTTTGTTTAGACAAGAAATACTGTAATGTGATATTTGACGTCGACAGCAAAGATCAAACTATTGGAATGAGCTGTCCACCAAAGAGTTTCTTAGAAGACAAGGCCCTTAAAGACGTGGTAAATGCCCTCACACCAAATGGAATCTTCATACTTAACCTCGTGGTGCGAGATTCCACATTAAGAACAGGACTAGTAAGTACTCTGAAAAACCATTTCAAAACAATATCGTCATACAAATTGGAGAAAGACTTGAATGAAATATTCCTTTGTTTTGTTCATAAATCATCCGAAGAGGAAATACGGAATAAGTTCAGTAAATCAAGTAAAAATATTAATGCATTTTTCAAGAAACATAAGCAGATTGATTTGATCAATGAGATTGAAGGGGATTCATTGATATTTTGTTAATTTGTTTTAATAAATATAATGTTTTGATATTTGAGTGTGATCATTTTGTAATCTATTTCAGTTACTAAGAGATAGTAAGTAAATAACCTAATATGTAATAGTTTTACAGTTTTTCCTCTTTCTTGTTGAAGTAAATAAATAATATAATCTACTAAAGTCATTATATATAAATGAAGCCATATTTTTTTAACATAACTAGATTATGGCAACGTTTCCAAGCCCTTCCGCTGATGTCCTTTCCTCATAATTATTATAAAGCGTCTCATAAATATCAGATTTCTCTTCACACTTTAACACCGCAGCTTCAATTTCGTTTATGAAATGTATAAATTATCACAGTTAACATTAGGATTTTAGCAACCTAACTAACGACAACTCAGAACACAATAATGATAATATACCAGCGAATACTAAAAAAGTAGTTTATAGTTTGATAAAATTCTTATATATAACGCATAAATTAAACAATGTCCTGATTTAGTATCAGACAATCTCGCCACATTTTGGTTTCCGGTTATACTATACTCATCTGCGTAATAACTATTCGACGACTAGTTGTAACTTATGTGAAACTATCAGGATCAATAAAATAAGTTAATAAACTTTTAAACTTCAATAATTTACAATTCTTGAACATTCACATGAACATTCAATGCGCTTCTAAGAAAATTAAAATACTTTCCTGAATATCTTTTTCAACGTTCCTCTCTTCTTCTCTTTTTGTTTAACATTGTCGTCTAAATTTAAACTCATATTACCCGCTGAAGATGTCGGACTTGCTTCGCGGGCAGTTTCGTCAACGCTGGCTGATTTTTTGTGTCCTTTCTTATCAGCTATTGCCTCGCTCAGCTCCAAATAGCCATTTTTATTTTTGCGCGATTCGACTTCTTTTAAGAACGCCGGAGAAGAAATTTTCCTCAAAGGTACCCGGCTCACACTTCCATTTATTTTATTTACCGGTGGTACCACCTTTTCTTGTAGTGGTTTGGGCAGCGGCATATCCTGTAATGGATTATTATCGCTCTCCTCTAGAACAATCGGCGCTTCGTCTAAGTTGTCCACTTGCCGCACATTCCAGTTTGGTGGTGCTTGAGCTGGCGCTGATTCCTGTCGACTCCATAGTGGAGTGGATACCACCACTGGGGTAAAATTACTATGCCACACCTTTTGATGTTCCTCCGTTAAGGTCGTGATAGAATTAGACCTCTGAAGCACACCCTTCTTACGTTTACGCTTTCGTGCGTTTAAATTTGATCGTTTTTGCAACTCTCCGCCATCCACCAGAAGATGTTCATAGGTACCGGCAATTTTCAGTGCTTCTTCACTGGGTCGTCTCTGCCTTTTAGTTGGCGTATTGTGGTTCACCACATCAATAGACTTACGGCGCTGTACCTCACCCATGGTATGATCACCTCCCAACCGTGTATATTCATTTCGCCGACAAAATGTAAAGATCATCACCGTGCTCGCGATAATAAGAACAAGCCAATGGAAAGAATTGAACGTGTTTTCTCGCTCCGCGACAAGCACTTCGACAATTTCAGTAAGTTGTTGAAGTTTTGCTTCCAGTTTCTCATTGCGCTCATCTTTTTGTGTGCGTTCTTCGTTCAGCGCAGTGATAGTTTTCTCAAGCAGTCTTTGCATCTCCTCCACTTGCTTCTTGTACCTGCGACTAAGTTCTTCCAGATATTGACTAGACAGTGACATATTGCGCTCGAGCGTCTTGATCCTGTTAGAAAGCCGTAGAAATACTGACTCCTTGGGTGGCGTAGGTGTTGCACTGTTGTGATTATTGTTGTTATGATCAAGTTCAAGAAAATGTTCTAAGTCTTCATTGCTTTCAGTTGCAGTCGATGGCGTTGTTACTGTAGTAGGCGCTAGTTCTTCGTTTTGCTTATCTGTGATATGTTCTGGTACTTTTTGATCTTGTTTCTCTTCAAGAATAATTTTCTCTTCAGCATCATCAGGAATTTTAGTTGTTTTCACTTCAGAAGGATGAATAAGAATAGTAGTTCTATCCAGTACTTCTTCATCTGATAAAGTTTTTGTAGGTTGTATCTGATGAGCAACAACCTGATCGGTTTTAGGTTCAGATATTATAGATTCCGATATTGTTGAAATAGGAATTGTTGTAGTTTGCTGATTTTCTTCAATAATTTTCTCATTGCTTGCAATGTTTTCTGATTGTTCCAAGTTGACGCTGTTATTGCTTAACAATGGAACTTCCTTTTCAGTTGTGTTCAATTGTTTGCTTACGTTAAGTACAACTTTGTTTTCGAGCACAGCTAAAGTATTACAAAGCGCTGCTAAATACGGCGTCGTGAAGAAAGTCGTTACATAATGGCCTAATTCAGTTGATACTTGAGTGCTACGATGCAGTGAATTAAAGTTCAAACCATATGGAGTACAAACAGATGTGTTCTGAATTGTGGCACGAATTGGTTTCAAACCTAGGAAATCAATCAGCAGCTGTGACTTGCAACTAAGCAGCTCAAACACTTGACCGAAAAGTAAATCACTACAATTGTTGCAAACAACAATATGACTCGGTGTGGTGCAAGTGCTAATTAAGGGCGAAGGAATATTTTTCTCAGTCACTTGAGCGTCGCTCTCAGAGCTGGTATTGCCCTTATTGTTCCCTAAGACTTCCGCCGCCTTTTTCACAATAGAAATAACCGCGTCGGTCGCGGATGTGAACAAATTATGTGATCCGGGCCGCTTCTCTGAGTCCAGAGTTTCATCATCGTCCTCATCATCAGCGGGAATTGGCTGGTCCTCTTTCTCTAACACTTCAAACTCTGAGGTACCATAAACGCGAAACAATGATATCGGGCAGAAGTGTTCCTGGCCGTAATGTGAATGCAATTCGAATTTAATATACCTTCCGAACAAGTGAGGATGCAGGTCAAATGGCTGAACGTCACGCTCGTCCTTCGCAGTGAAATGACCTACATTCGACCATTCCCTACTTGGAAATCGATCGCTCACGGAGATGCTGAATTCCTTTGGCGACGACGAAAACAATTCAAAGTTGGCGAGATCAATCTTCTTAGCTTGTACTGCCTCGCATAGCTCTACGATGAACCAGATGCGACTCGTGCATGCATTAAGCTTATATTCGTCCCGCGATGGACTTAAAACAGCAGATGGGGACGTTGCTTCCGGGTTATGCGCAACTATCTTTGCTCCACAGTCCGGAGACGCGTAGTTTTTTGAGCGAACTTTATGTGTATTGCTTCCCTTGCCATTCGTGGTTGGATGCGAGGACGTATTCACCTCCTCGCGTTTCTTCTCAGCTTCTTCCAGCTGCTTCTGGGCCCATTCTGAGAATGAAGGTATTTCTTCAGTTAGATTTTCTTTCGTTTCGATAGAATCCACCTTCGGTAATTCGACAATCACTGGTTTCACTTCTTCTTTTTCTTTCTGCTCTGCCGTTGTATTAGTATTGTCGGGTGATTGTTGAGAGTTGATATCCGTTGGAGAAATAGTAGAGGGTTCAATGGCTTCTGTGACATTTGGCGATGAAGCTGTTTCCTCTTGAGGATGACTAGACGCAGAATGCTCGGCACGTTGCTGCAGATCGGCAGTGGCTGAGTCGACCAGGGTGACGACAACGTTCCCAGCATCACTGATTCTGCAAAGGAAAGCATATTCAAAATTTAATTCTACTTGTTATTGAGCATAAGATAAACAAAGGTAGAATTTATGCAAAGTTGAAATAGTTGGCACGCACTTGATACTTTCATGCGCAATAGTATCATGCATCGAACGTAGGACAACATACTGCATATTTGCTACGTATCCATGTATTTTGAGAAGACATTGAAGCGAAACCAATGAGATGGTTATTTTTATTTTTCGTCCTGACAAGTTTTACAAACAAAAATGTACAAAGAGAAACCAAATAATCTAGTTGATTGAAATCTGACGCATCCTAAAAGACCTATTATAGATTTTGCATGTAATTAATGTGTTTATTTTGGGATAACACATTGATGGGTCGTTGATATTCTAATACTAAAATATCGCATGTAAATGCTATGAAGTTAAATCGTTACAAAAAAATTTAAAAAACAACTGGAAATTTCTGTAATCAATTCTAAATTACCATACTCGCATATCAGACAATAGCAAGTTTGTATAAACAATGCCTATTTAAATATTGTAAATCAAACACACTGCGTATTGTGTTGCGTAGATTTGCGCATAACGTATAACGCTTACCTGTAATCGCTTTGCAAGATAAGAATGAACAAAATGCTCGGATTGATAAAGGAAAACATTTATGTTTCTTCACGGAAAATTGCACTTGACTTACGTAGTAGTATCACCCTACTGACTGCTGCAAGTTTTTGTCAACAATTCGAAGCATAAACAACGCAACGTAAAGCCTCTATCAATATGGCTATTCGATATGATTCGTAATTTATATTATCGCCGTACTCGTGCATTTTGGTCGTGGTGTCATACAATTGGTCGTCCTCTATTTATTACTGTAATTATTACCAACAATACAAGTGAAACCAATACAAGTGGTTTCAACCTGGCGCCATTACCGGAAGCGATAAGCAATATCGAATAAGTTGAGCTGTTCTATAATAACTATAATGGCTTTACCTGCTAATATATATATACATATATTCATAAAGGTAAAAAAATCGTAATGAAACAATTCCATGCATTGTTATGGAAATGAATAATTAACGTTTAAAAACTTTGGGTTGACCTTGTCCTTCATTATAACCCTGTGACAATGAAACAATCGTTAGGAATTCATACAATCGATTATCAAATGTTGATTGTCCTGGAACATTCTAGAAAACATATTTATATAAAATTTATTTTCCAATGTCGCAATATCGGCGGCTGGAGTAGGCGCATGAAATTGTTATCAGTAGATTGTAATAAAATTGCAAAATCTGCACATAAACTGCTTGTATCTTGTATCCAGGCAGAAACAACAGTGATAACACATATCCGGACGTTACTCAGGCGATTTTTCGTTAATATGTAATTTGCTGCAATTCATAAAGATGTTAAGGAGAAATATCATTTGTCATTAAATGGCGCCATCAATCCCTTACAATCAAGATAACAGCTACTCATTTATTATCTATCAGCATGTTTGTCATTTCTGTTTTTTTTTGCGATAAAAGCAATTTCTAGTAAAAATTATTTAACCAAATAGTACTAACTAACTAACTAAATAAAATACAAATGCTAAGTAGTAACTTTTATGCCATGAAACCTTGTAGAACTTCCGCATTCAGTCAATGTATGGATAAAAATAATTATTGCGTTTGTAGTACTGATGTTTTAAATTACAAGTGCGCGTATCATTTACAACAAACAACTGATTTTCTGTTGTTTGTAATATGAAAAAACCAAATATATATAAAACGAATGTGGTTTTGTACAAGAAAAGGAAATCCGAATAAAAAATACAACATCTGGTATTTGCAATAAAGAAATTATGACCTGCTAATAAAATTAATTTCCTTTTCTTGCTCGTTGGTTAAAACTCACTAAAAGTAAATTGAAAGTGACTTACTCATTGGGAATGCCTGCATTTTGTGAAGCAGCCTCTGCAAATGCAAAATCTGATGAAGCAAACACCTCTTCCTTCTCCTTGCCGGCCTCAACACTGGGTGCTGGCTGGACCAGCTCCTCGTTAAAGCTGGATTGCACTTCTTCACTATTTAAGTCATTATTGTTGATATTCGTTTCCACACTGGATGCTAGCTTATTCTTGTGACTCTCTACAGTATCACTTCCTCCGGAACTAACAGCAGTCTCAGCTGAAGATGTTGCCGACGCTTCCGATGAAGTTGGCGTCGTTATGACGAAACTTTTCGCCTCGTTGGAGTAATTTGTAGATAGATTTTCGTGAATCGACGCTGGGTTTCCTTTGGTTGCGACATCTTCGGTTTGCGTGAATGAGGCGCAAAGAATAAATAAGCTATAAGAAGCAGATGCAAATTAATTGAAAAAACCGTTACTACAAACAGGTCATTTAAGGAATGTATCACAACAGGAATACTTACAACGTCCAAAAAAACGGGCTGTATAAGTAGCTGAATAGACACGGTAAACCAATCTTCATTATCGTCCCCTAGTTGTGCACGGAAATAAGAACATCTTTTTCTTGTTTTCCGCGGACGATCAAAATTCCCCGAACACCCGCTCGACTGACGTGTACTTACAACTGACAGTTACTGACAGAAAGCTTGCCGTTTCGCAGAATAAATGACAATATACTGTTAGCAGCGCTACCTATATGAAATAATTATATTAATATTATTTATAAATCTTAAACAACTTATTAATTTAAACAAAAATGACTAAACACGCTTTAACGCGTAGTCAATATAATATTTTAAATATAATATAAGTATATCAAAGTTTCAAAGAAAAATATAAAGTTGCCGAGTTGTCAATGAAAATTTAGGTTAGAAGCCGCCTCTAGTTCTATTAGATTTTCTACCTAGTAAACGTTTCTAGAAAATTAGTTAATATGGAAAGATTATATGCGTTACCGTTTCAAATTCTCGAGTGTCCAAACATTAAACTTAAAAAGCCGTCATGGCTTCATCAGCCTTCTCCAAAAGTAATGTTTGCAATTGTTTTGTTTTCATATTTTTTGGTTACTGGGGGTATGTATAAAGTTCTAAACAATTGACTAATTTTAGGAACTATAACTGCGTTGTTTTAGGTATAATTTATGATGTTATTGTAGAGCCACCAAGCGTTGGCTCAACTACGGATGAGCACGGACATTCCAGACCTGTAATTTTAAAGAAATGTTCACATTTCATTTTATTATTTTGTTATGATTTTAGGTAGCGTTTATGCCATACAGAGTAAATGGGCAATACATCATGGAAGGTTTGGCTTCCAGTTTCTTGTTCTCAATGGGTGGACTTGGATTTATAATGTTGGATCACATTCATTCTCCATTAACTCCCAAAATTAACAGACTAATGATAACTGCTGTAGGATTCATTTGCGTACTAGTTTCTTTCTTCACAACATTTATATTTATGAGAATGAAACTTCCAGGGTACTTGCAGTCGTGAATGTTCATACATATTTTGCTATATTGCAATAATATTAAGAGTACATCTGTATAAGTGTAGAAATAAGTTTGTAAGTTCCTTCTAAATTTGGAATCTTTGGAATTCATAAACCTTAAAAAAATGACAATTACACATAAATATCACATAAGTAAATAATACCAATAAGTTTCAAAAGTATTATAAAAGATCTGAACACAGTTTCTTGCAGGGCAGTTTGGTTGTATCCATATTTATAAACGAATTCGAAATGTACTAGAAAAGAAATTAATTTCTAACATAATATAATTTTATATATTTTAACAAACTCCTTGTTTACCTTGCAAAATCTGAGGATTTGTCAATAATATGCTCAAATTCAGCAAATGAGAGAGCGCCGTCATCGTCTAAGTCAGCTTCCTCCAAAATTTTCCGTATGAGTAGATCAATTTCATTTTCTGACATTTTATTATCTCCAACCAGCCTATCAATAACTTGCCTCAAATCATTATGACCCAGCATATCGTCTCCATCAAAATCTGGAAAAATCGGTAATTTTCCCATACATTACACACTATTATAGAACATTAACTTACCAAATATTCTAAAAGCATGTTCAGCTTTTACTGCTTTTGGTGCAGACGCACTGAAAACCGACATCATGTCTAGAAAGTCTTCGAAAGTGCAATCCCCATCATTGCTTGAGCTGAAAACTTTGCACATTCTATCTCCAAAAGGATTCACACTGAGTTCAGGATACATTAACATCTTTGACATGGGCAGTTTAGCATTTTTATTGTGGCCCACTTTCTCAGGTGCTAGTACTTTAAATTTCTGATGGGCACTACAATAATAAATATAATAAAATATAATACTTATTACAGAAATAAGGAAATTAATCATATGTACTTACAATAAAACTTCTTTCTTCGTGAAGTATGTTAGGTCCTATAATTTAACAAATGATTAGTGTTTAAAGAATTATAGATAAGTAAATGCTGTACCTGGTAGTCTTGTAGTTCTTCGTCAGTAAATTGACTTTTTCCTTGGCCCATATTTGCTTTATCTTCAAAATGACAAATAAAATATTGTTATTATCTTAGTAGATAGAACATGGACCAATCCCGTCCAGCTGATATTTAACCTAGAGAATTTAACCCCACTTTCAGAGCTTGAGTAGGCATTTTACACTAAACTTTGTTGAAACTAAGTATATTGAATTTAAAATACGTTTATTAAATTAATCAATTAAAATTTAAATCTGTAAAAAGACAACTCAAAGGTATCGCTGTTTACGTATTGTAAAAATTCAAACTATACTTGTTAGTTTACTTTATAACCGTAAAGACCGGTCATCCCACTCACAGACTATCCCACTTGTCGAACATTGTTATCACAGATGTGTACTGTGCACGGTTATAAATCAAATATATTTACCACCTAAACTGAAGAAATGCTCTATTAAACAGTGAGATTTACAATCAAAACAAAACGTAGATAGCATGTTGTTATTAAAGGATGTAAATGGTCGTACCGACTTTGGATTGGAATATAATAAAACATATTTAATAGGCCGAAAATCAGTAGATATCGTGTTGTCTGATAAATCTGTAAGCCGCAAACATGCAAAGTTGGTGACAAAGGTATGTGTTATAATTCAGAAGCACTTAGATATAATAAATAATTTCATCATTGCAGTCAGGCAAAGTATATTTGATGGACTTGGGCTCACCAAACTCTACAAAAGTCAATGGTGTATCTTTGGCACAAAATAAACCATGTTCAGTTGATGTGGGAAGCCAGATTCAATTTGGAAAGGACTCTGTCTTTATGTAAATCTAAAATTTATTATAATAAACTTCTAATTCTTCGAATCGATTTTAGACTGCAAAATGAGAAAATAGTTATTTGTCATTCTTCTTTGAAAAAGGAGCACAAGACGGAGCTTAGCCAATATATTGACTTTTACCAGGCCAAGCTGGAGAGTCAGTGGACCCAAGAAGTTACTCATGTGGTAGTTTCCAAACTGTCTTTGACACAGAAAGTGCTTTGTTCCATCATTAAAAAGCAGCACATTGTTCCAATTCAGTACTTTAGGAAGAAAAAAGAATTGATTGAAAACTTCAAACCAATAACTATAAAAGAAGAAGATTTTTATATAAAACATTACGAGGATTTCATGTGTGGGAAAGTTGCATTGAATTACAACTTGCAAAGGTCTACACTATTGGCAAATAAAACATTTATTTTTGTGAATGCTGCACAAAGACAAAAGGTGAAAGATATTATTGAGCTCACTGGTGGAGATTCAGTAATTGCCAATGAGGTAACCCCAAAAGTGTTTGATGACACGAAACGGGAACACCTTCTAGTTATATCAGATGATTGCTCACAACCACCCGGTGAATATGACGTCTTATTTAAGTATTATACATCTATTGGTAGGTGTCTTATTCAATTACCAAGCATTGCAGTGGCAATTGCTACTGGGGATTTGAACAAGGGTTGTAACAGCCATGCATCGTCCTTGAGATTACTTCCAGCGAAAGTGGAAAAGCCCATGTTGGGCGATGGTCTGGTAGAAGATACAGAGCAATATTCACAGTATGTTAATGTAGGTTTACAAATCGATGAAAATGTAATAGAACCCACTCAAGCTGTCGAAAGTCAGCTTTCAAATATTTCAATCAAACGGCCAGCAGAGGAGCCTCTAATGAATACGCATATTAAGCGTATTAATATGTCTCAAGATGCCATAGGAACGGTTTCTCCTGCACAAACACTACCCTCACCCATTTGTATAAACCACGAATCAGTAAAAAGTGAACCAGGAATATTTGAAATAGTCAGTAAAATAGAAGTCACTGATAGTGATATTTTGAATGCTGGAGATGAACAAGCAACAGAATTCAAATTGCCCTCAGAAATACTTAAGCCGAAACAACGTAAATCTTCAGCAGGAAATCCCCCTCCGAGTGCTGTGACCATTTTTGAACATTCCTGCAATGGAAATTCAAGTACATCTTCTTTGGGGTACTATCAAAGAAAATAGTATTCAAAACTCTAACCATTACACATTTTTAGGAATGCGTTAAGTGATACTAATAGGGACCCACTCGCAACTATAAGCCTGAAGAAAACTCTGACAAACAAAGGTAATGAGCCGGTTACCAAAACCGGGGAAACGAGAAACCCATCATTTATGAGTAAATTTTCATTGAAACGGAAGGTCAATACGGATGCTGGCGAAAAAAGGCAGAAATTGCATGACACCAGAGTACATACAGAAAGGTGTGTATCCTAGAAAAAGAAATGAATTTTTAACTTTAAACTTTCTTCTTCATCAGTGTTACCGAAACAAAAGCAAAAAGTCCACAAACTAAGGGTGGTCAACCTAGTAATAAACAAAAGTCACCGCGTTTTAGTTTAGGTTTGAAGAATGCTAGAACAGAAGTAGTGGAACAAACTGATACTCAAAGAACGGATTCAATGTTGCCAACAATTACTAACGGTACATCACTATTGAAAATAAGTACGAACAGTATAGGAAGATCAACGTATCAAAAGACGTTCAAGAAGGTGAGTTTCACACCTCATCTGCATATTATTTGTTATTTTATTGTCTTCGTTCATAGCAATCTATTGCGCCACGGAGAATAATCCACAATCTTTCATTACGCAAGACACCATTATAAATGAAACAGAAATATGGAAAAGACTATGTAAGTATTCCATTATTGTTTGTTTTTAATAACGAAGAAAAAAATAAATGTTTATTTTTAACTTACCATGCTAGTAAGATTCTTTTCATACAAAAACTACAAGGTACAATGCTAACTGAAGAAGTAAACTGATTCCAGTACTTCATTAATGTCAAAATCACCACTCCTGGGCAACTTTCTCAAGACTCTGTTGAGCTTTCGTTTCGTCAACTCTACGACTGATCCATCATTTTGTATTTCGCTAAAATTATAAATAACTGATGTTGCTGTTCATACAAGAATGTTATAATTTACTTACTCTGCTTGATAACTATACATTTCCGTCAAGAAATTAGATAGGTCTTCTAAGATGGGCTGCGAATGCAAAGCGACAAACTGTTCCCGACATATCTTATTCATTATGTGTACTGTCGACGGATGAGTCCAGAAACAATCATGTACGGATACAAATGTGATACCAGCGCGCTCACAAAACAGCGACGTCAACATCATATGACTAGAATCCAACGAATGAATAAAGTTTGGTGGAAACGCATTCTTCTGCTTCATAACATTCGGCCTCTCATACGCGTCCATCTGAAAATTTTCGTATCCATTGCCCAGCTTCTTATATCTCAGATACGGTTGCACAACTGGGAGTCCCAATGGAGTCACCCATTCGACATTCTGCCCGCAAACTGAAGAAATCAATCGAGCACATTCAGTGAGCCAGTCTTGTATCTCTCTCGTTGACGTGAACATGGTTCGCAATGAATCAAACGTCTTCGCAGTCAAATACGACGAACCAGCCCACACGGACTCCTTCGGGAAGCTATCAATGTCCTTCAATTGGCGCGCAATCTGTAGCCTGGCACCGAAACGCGTAACCCCATAGACTGTCGTCATCACAGTTTGTTTAATAACCTTTCTTCGCACGTAACCATCCAGTACTTTCGCAATTTCCACGCCATTTGCTGCGTCTTTCTGTCGTTGTTCTTCAACCAATGTAGCCACCGCACTGTACACATCTTGAGGTACGCCTGCTGGCGACAGGTTAACACTGAATGCGCCAGCACTATCGCGACCCAAAGCCGCATAATGTTGTAAGCCATTGCAGCTGCCATCTTGGTGCACTGGGAAATGCGACTTGTACTCTTCCGGCTTACCGGAACGTATCGCTGCAGAAATTTCCATGCAACACGCTAACGTTTGCCAGGGTTCGTCACTTTTTGCCCACCATTGTCTCCCTGTAAGAGGGTTATCCGCCGAATCAAGTATTTCATCCATTATTTCCTCAGCAAATTCTAGACGCGTATCTACCGAATCGCGCTTTTTCAAGCCGGTAAGATTGACTAAATGGAGTTTCAACCAGTCAAGTCCTTTTGTACCGAGGGGTCTAGCTTCGGCAAAAACTAACATTGATCGGGCGAGATCTGAACCCAAATGGTTTAGATGTGGCGGAATGGGATAGACACGACCTCGAAAGTCCATGTTATGTGGTAGCCAGAAAACATCATCTCGGAACTAATGTGTTCACATAATTTAACATTAAATATCAAATAAATATTATTGACAATAAACTACTTACATGATTGGCCAATGACAATCGATAAAGGCAGTCGCACCACAAAGAATACATTTCGGCTTTCTTTCTACGATACTGCAAGCGCTGGCGAAACGCAGTATGCTTCTGAGATTTATTAACGTCCGGTGCAGGCAGCGAAGGAGGTGGCAAAGTCGACGGATCTTCTGGAACCTCCAGTTTACTGGAGCCACCTTTACGAAATACCTCCAATATCACGTCCAGAATTTTTGTGTTAACCTTCCAGGGTACTGACGCCAGCTGATTGAGTGCATCTAAAGTTGGATACAGTTTATTGGGCAGTGAATTGCGCAAACGTTTCTTTTGCACGGTCGCTTGACTAGGCAATCGTATAACTTCACACGGAGCGACTAAGTAGCCACCGTTAGTCACCGATGTCCAAGGTACAGGAGGGCAGTGCATCGGGAGCTCATATACCGGGAAAGTAAGGGTTTCAGGCGCCGATGCACGGTACAACTTTGACAGCACTGGATGAGGCTTGACTTCCTCCTTAATGGCACGTCCTTGAGTTCGAAATATGGTATAAAATGCCGGCAAATAATTTCTAAAAATCAACGTAGTTACACAAAATTCACTGGATTATAACTTCAAATATCTTACTTGTGTTTGCTGTTTACTCGTAGAGAATTAACGTCAATCTTTAAATCGTGCATTATGATACTATACAGAAACTTTCCAATCAGATTAAGGGCTGCTGGGGTCCACTCTTGATGATCCATAGCAATAGTAGACCCTTCATGTTTGAACTTATGCTCAGCCCATTGCCACTTCTGTCGACTATTCAAGTAATCAATTTTATCTGGCAACACGTCGAGTTTTCCATGACAAGAAGCATACTCGGAGACATAATCGCTATGAATTTTCATGATTTTATCCAGCACTCCAGACTTTTGCTTTCGTAGCACCTTATATCTTGCATACACCTTAGACCCGAGGTCTTTATACAACATGGAAGTTGTAGGACTATAAGTCTCAGAGCCTTGCGCGATCTTCTGCGCTTCGTCAACAATGATTGTAATCATATCTTTCATTGGAATACTCCTTAAATACAGATCGTAGTTGACAGCACTTCTCTGTGCCGTAAGAGCAAGTAAATCACGATTGAATGCTTCAGCCGCTGCTGCTTCCCATAACTTAATATGCGTCTTCCATAGTTCACGATAACCTTTTATTTCTTCTGTGGGTTCGTCCTTTCTTTCAATACTCTTCACAGTAACCAACACGTTTTTCTCAATTTCCATCTGCTTGCGTGTCAAATCAATCAACGCGTCTTTGGTAAACAACTCAGGAACCTTCTCTGTACTATTCATCGTAGGCATATTTAATTGCTCTTCGTGATTTAATTCATTAAGTAAACTATTGACATATTGCACACTGGGATCCACATAAGTGGGTTTGTA
The DNA here is from genome assembly GCA_003054995.1 of Aleochara bilineata. NCBI lineage: Eukaryota > Metazoa > Arthropoda > Insecta > Coleoptera > Staphylinidae > Aleochara > Aleochara bilineata. The sequence goes on from NBZA01000334.1 coordinate 76,641, forward strand.
CTGCCGATCGTGAGTTTTCATTGCCTGCAATACCTTCTCACGCTGATCGTATAAAAATGTTGCTTCATTTAAAATTCTATCAAAGGTAATGTCTTTCTGCATCGCTTCTTTTGTATATGTGCGAATAAAGCGCGTATGACTATCGTTGAAGTTAACACGACCAATACATTCCAAAATGGCCGCATAACTCTGAACATTGAACTTTACATTTTCTTCCTTAGCCAAAGTGATTACCTCCTGCAAGCGTCGAAAGTCGCCCTTCGCTGCAAAACCCTTTAACAAAGCATTATACACGTTTATGTGTGTTATTGGTGGGTATCTATCGTTTTGGACTTTTCCCCATTTCGAGCGATGCTTATAAAATGTATACGCATTTAATCCTCGTTGTGGGTTTCTCAGCCCTGAACAAACTTCAATATAAGCTGCCAGAGTCCTGGATATTACTTCTTGACGAGCGCGTCGATCTTGAGTCGCCACTACCTTTACTCGTTTCTTTGATGATTTTAAAGTCTCTTCGACCATTTCCTCCTCCATTGGTTCAACATCCATATTTTCATCTTCAACCACTTCTGGATGAAAATGAGTTGACTTAACGCTGGAACAAAAGAACGTTTAATTACTTGTTATTAAAGTAGATTTTAGATAGAATACTTCGGTATTAGATCCACACTTTCCATTGCATTCTCCTCTAAACTAAGGTCCATTTCTTCTGCCGCGACTTCAAGATGTTTTTCATCGAAAATAGGTAATGACTGCACTGACTTTACTGGATCAACAGCATCGTCACTTGGTGGTATAGGAATGTTACTAAAATCTGCTAAGTTACTATATGCATGTTCAGTTATAACGCTACTAGAAGGTGCTTGTAAATGTTTATGTTTCAACTTATAAAGTTCATTCAGATTTAAATTTGTCAATGCAAGTTTTTTGATATCTTCCGGTTTCAATTTTCTTATATTTGCTTTCACTTCTGATGTGGATGACTCTTTGACTGCAAGTAATGGATTGTACAGCAGAAAGTACATTTGTTGTGCTGATTTTCTTACCTATAAGCATATCTGTGTAACTTTTCCTGCTATAGATTTTTCGTTTTTTCTTTGTCATAATATGCGGATGCGTATGTGTTGATTGAAAATGCACTAACGAAAAGTATAAAATTATTATACACAATAAAAAAACCTTCTAATCCACTTACGTTGTATTTTATTACTATTGTAATAGTTATGTACATGGCTGCAGGCACTACACGGTTTTTCGTATTTAAACGGAGTACATGTGAACGACACCCGCGAAAAAGGACTGAAACACGTTGTTTCCAGCTTCAATAATCGATACATTTCTACGATAAATTATAAAATGCGTTCGGCACAAGAAAATGATAAAAATAAGGCCGCTTTAAGTTCACGTGTTTGGAAGCGGTCCATCTGATTACATCATAGACAATCATAGATACGAGTTTGGATGTGAAGTTTTTGGTTTGCAGATATAACCTTAGCAAGATTTGACAGAAGGGGGCGCTGCAGTCTATAAATAGACATTTAAATTTCAATTTGTTTGAATCGTTCCCTTTTGTGATATACTTGGATTTCAATAGTAAATATTGAATTAATTATTACAATTATCACTAACAATAATTTTCTATAATTGTAGTGACTCTCACAATTGAAGAATACGAACAGATGATAGCCAAGCAACAAAGTAAACTAGCTCAAGCGTTAATGCTGAGCGACGAGTATACAAAAATTTCACAAATGTTTAATCATCAAGTAAAAGCATCCCAGTCACAGGTAGAGAAACTTCAATTTGTTAAGTTGGAGATGATAGAAATTGCAAAAATGTCACAAAAAATTAAGAATCTATGCAAAGAGTAATCTAATCTGTAACAGCAAGTGTCATCTAATATAATAAATATTTATAGCAAATTATAAGTGATTTTAAAAATCAAATTAATTTTCAATTAGTCAAATACTTTTGTTTTAATTACAATACTTCTCTCAGAATTAAAATATTTTTCATATTTAGTTAAACAACGTGTTCAGTTTATGCGTTCAGGGGTCCGAGGCTGCTCAGGAAATTCGACGTGATAGTTGTAGTGATATTAGGCATAGACCGAGATCTCAATGACTTTGCGCCAGTATGAAGATCATCGAATGTAGCAGCAACGTTGGCCTCACTTTTGCGCAAAATTGGGTAAATTTTTAGGGTTGATTAATAAATACATAAGTAGGTACATACTTATGTTCGTGTCGGAACACAGTAGGTTAAGAAGAGGTTGTTTTTATACTTTAATTATGAAAAACATAGGTGAAAAACGTAAACGCTTTAGAAATATGTACATACATATATCATTTAAAACTATAACGAATATTTTATCTTATCTAAATCAAAAGTTATACGGGATCGAAATTTTGTTAGGAGTCAATAATTGACTTTTTTTACATGATTATTCTTCCGCATCCAGTGCTTTAATAAAAATAAAATAAAAATAATTTGAACAAAACGGAGGGTCGGTAGTCACTGCCACAGGAGAGGGTTTGCCTTATTTGCGGACTTTCTTCTTA